>OZ036000.1:12481165-12596916 GCA_964035015.1 Corallium rubrum | reverse complement strand
ATGTTTTACCTGAAGAAAATAGCTCCGTTCTGCAGCAGAACATACGCAGATATGTTCAAAAGAAATCGTATCAGCAACCTCCAATCGTCAACGCTATGTACAATACAGAACAGCTAATGCAAGATATTGTACAAATACCACAATTAACACACGATGAAAAGAACATCCTATACTCTAATCAACTCGAGCGTTTTCTGACATTCCAACAACAGCTGCAGAACCAGCAGAATCAAGTTCAAACTAATCTTCAAACACAGCTACTACAAGTTGTACAAAATTTGACAGAGACCCCGAAAAAACCTGAACAACCTGAACATAGCCTGTTAAATCCTCCGTCTGGACTTAGCGTACCTAAACCATATTTTCTATCTCCTCCTCCGACTGCTGAATACCTAAAGTCGAAACCTTTGCAAAAATGGATAACTGAAGATGAAAGTGATTCAGGACAAAACGACTCGGACGAAGAAGTTTCGGAAGCCGACTCAGATGACTATGGTCGTCAAGAAAATGATAAATATCAAAATTCTTCTGATGAAGATTCACATGAAACAACAGTCAATAATAGTCAAGATGAAGACCCTCGCATCTCAATGGTTCCCAGGAATGAACCTCATATTGCTTATAAAGTGAGAGTACCTAGATATGATTTCAGGAGCAAACCTTATCCTATAACAAGGAGTCGGCATCCCAGTCCTAGAAAAATGTTTTAAATAAATGACACATTTGTAAAGTGAAATAAATATTTTTAAACGCAGTGTCTCCTGTTATTCTTGTCGTCCAAACTTACCCAAGCGCTTAATCCTCTTAATGACCCCTAATGAGTTTCTCTTTTGTCTCCTGCACGTGCACTGAGGATAAATATGCAAATATCAGCCGTAGCAACATTAACAAGATGCTTGACGACGTTAATAAAATAGCCGAGTCAGCCGTTTATCTGAAGAAAATGTTTCAATGTCTTTTCAACAGCTTGCCGAACGGTTTCTTCATTCAAAGCATCGTTTACTTTATAAACTAAAGCCAAAGAAGCGACAATTCGGCACATATGTCCAGGTAAATGGGTAAAGAACTGTTTGGCCGTTTAAGTTCTAAACTGATATAATATTCATGTAATGCTATTAATCTGAGTCTATACGAGCTCTGCCAATTCAGACACTTAGGCTGCTCAAAACTCTCTATACTCATCGAGACAAGGTTTCAGGATAAAAAATATAAAGTGCCTCTATCAATTTCTCTTTAGTTCCTTGTAAAGAACGTCTATTTTGTTAAAGTTTAATGTACGCATGCTCTGTACGTCTACGTATCCCACAACTGTTGATTGTCAGTAGGGTAAAGTGTTTAAATGAAAAGGTGATTACTATTACTTATAAGGATATAAGTCGAGTACCTTTTGAACTTTGGAAATCAGTCGGAGAGCTATCGCTTATGATGGGGGAGTCGAGCAACAAACTAGGGTTAAGGGGTCTCGGAAGGGCGCGAAGAGGATGACGTATGCATAAATAATGAGATTAGGGTTAGGGGTCCCAAAGGAGCATGAAAACGATGACGCAATTTCAATCCTCATTAAAAATTCAATTTACCTAATTAATTATGAATCAACCATATGGGGGGTATCACTACTTTCGTGATCACTATTCACTCCACGGGATGACGCCTGATGCCGTCTCACTTTAATAATAGAGAGCTTAAGCATATTAGGCGTTTTTGAGACACGGACGGTGACCGGAAGAACAGGAATACAATACAGAACTACTGAACCGCGTATTCTTTGAAAAGACTATTTCACCCAAAACAAAGGCTATGAATAATCACATATCTAAACTGTTAGCTCATCAGCTTAAATTTCATCTTTATATAAAAATACAGATCCTTTATTTTATATTGTAATGTAATGAAATTATCCCCCTTAAAATACAAGTTTTCTACTTTAAAAGCATGTCTCATTGTAGTAAAACAACGATGACAGGCCTCAACGTTCTAGAAGTTCCCGTCGTCTCAAGAACGTGAAAATGCTCTCAATGACGTCTTGTGTAGAACGACGACGGCGTTCTCTTTGCTCTTGGGATTTTAAATTGCTCATTATCATTGTCTTGAATGCAAAATGCTATTGAATTCAATCGCCGTCCGTGGCTCTAAAACGTCTGTATGCTTAAGCTCTCTAGTATTCATCGTGACGAACGGCATCGCTAACGCGGGGGGAACGGATTCATTGCAATATTTGTTCGTACAAGTTTGGGCAAAGTAGCGATCAATGACGTATCTAGCACAAAACATAGAATACGTAGTTCAGACCGTTTGGTTTAAAAGAACGTGGAGCTCGGAGCCAGGAATAATGGAAGATCCAGTAGCCGACCCTGAAACCCCCAAACTTCCCCAAGGGTACCCCCATCAGCCCCAGAGTACCCCAAACACCCCGAGGGGTACCCCAAATACCCCTGGGGGCCCCAGTCACCACTGCCATTATCTTCCTCTGTTATTTCCCCTTTATCTACCTTATCAACCCTTTATCCTCCCTTTATCTTACCCATCTTCTTCTTATCTTCCTAATCTTCTTTTTATCTTTCCCTTATCTTCCTCTTATCTTCCTTATCATCCTTTTATCTTCTTATTTCCTCTTATCTTTCTTAGCTTCCTCTTATCTTCCTCTTCCTCTTCCTCTTCTGCTCACGAACTTTCCATTTCCTTGTATCTTTTGACATCGGCCAAGCGCGTGACTACGAAACTTAATATCATTGCGAAATGTAAACTCTGCTATGGGGATGATTACCCTTTGAGAAAATGTTCACTTTTGATAATTATTATGGTCTACCTAGTCTTTGTTATAAGGAAACCATATGCGCTATTTCAGTTATGTTTTCTATCATATATTGAGCCATGAGTAGCTTATCCTAGACATACAGGATCGGAAGTGACGTCACAGGGGTGTGCGCACAGGCTGACGTCACAGGGGTGTGCGCACAGGCTGACGTCACAGGGGTGTGCGCACAGGCTGACGTCATTAGGGGTGTGCGCACAAAGAATGCTGACGTGATAAAAATTATGCGGTGTATATCATTAACGTATCGCGGGCTACTTTTCGACAGCTATTTCGGAACGCACTCGGGTTTCCTTCGGTCATCATCGTATTATTTCAAGATGGGTGAAGATGGATAAATAAAAACAGTATTGTCTTGAGCGAGTACGAACAGGGTTTAGTGTTTGAGAGGAAAGTGGAATTAATTACTCGTTCGCTCGAGTGGGGAGTTGAAAATGAACAACTTGGGTTAACAGCGAACCTTACGGATTCCTGGACACCAGAACAAAGACAACAGTTTTTGATGGACTGGCAAGATGATGAGGCATTGCTACAGAACGAACGATTAGGGCTCGCTTCAAACCATATGGATTCTTGGACCCCTGAACAACGAGAAAATTTCATGATGGATTGGCAAGACGACGAACCTTTACTACAGACTGGTCGTGGGGAGAAGAGATCAATCGACGACGTAGACGATGGTGCAAGTACATCTGAACAGGTTAGCGATAATACCTTGCTCATTTGCTCATAACTGCTCATGAGCACTTGCTCATTTGCTCATAACTGCTCATGAGCACTTGCTCATTTGCTCATAACTGCTCTGAGCACTTGCTCATTTGCTCATAACTGCTCTGAGCACTTGCTCATATGGCCCGATCAGGCCCGTTTTGGCCCGATGAGGCACTATACGGCCCGATGGCCCGATTGCTGACTAGACGTCTAAATGTCATTTTATGAGTTATATTACACGCGCTTGCGAATCAGAGAACTTCATTTCGAAACATGTCACGAAGACGTAAAGATTGTCCCTTATGTGGGAAACAAAGTTTGGTAAAGCTATCCAACCATTTGGCTGATGTTCATCAACTTTCTCGCGAGAAAAGGCAGCCATATCTTACTCAAGCAAGATTAAATGCGTTAGAGAATGATCGACAAAAACCGGTTGCTAAAGTTGAAATAACTATAGAAAGCATGGACGAAAGAAATTCCTAGTCCAAAAATCAAGTGGTGTTTATTAATAAGGACTTTCCGTCCCTACTCGTCATTTACAGGTTGTCTGAGCTGAAAGAATGAACTGCCAGTCAATGGAATACACTGACACTGAGGAGCCTGATATGGAATCTGATGAAGAAATGCCAAGCTCGTCGTATGATGAAAACAGTCAGAGTTCCGAAGATGATGGTGAAATAAAGGAAGAGATTGATCCTTGGGCAACCATGATTGACGATGCAAAAGTGACGGTTCGGCCAGAATATGATGAACTATTAAAAACGTTGCAAATGGAAGGGCAAGAAGAAAGTGTAGCTAAGCAGAAAGCCTTTGAAAAAATTCTCCCTGAACTTCAGAAAGAATTCGCTGACGTTTACGTGGATAATTTACGTTGGATGAAAGCACTTAAAAAGGATCCTGTGCATGGAAAGATCATGGAAACGAAGCAGACACTTGTGAACGAAGACTCGTTTGATCCTGATGAAGCTTTATCTGCAGCGGTTGACAAAAGAAAGTTTCTTTTGAAACAGCTTTTAGAAGATCAAGGACGTTTTTCAGGTAGTGATGATGATCAGTGAATCGATGTAATGCTTATGTGAAATAAAAATTTATCAAAATTGTATTGTGTCTTGTTTCATTTTTTAAGCAATAATAAGTCCTGGAGCATGACAAGCCTGGGCTTGCCCAGGTTAGGACGTCTAGTCAGCAAACGGGCCATCAGGCCGTATAGTGCCTCATCGGGCCAAAACGGGCCTGATCGGGCCATATGAGCAAGTGCTCAGAGCAGTTATGAGCAAATGAGCAAGTGCTCAGAGCAGTTATGAGCAAATGAGCAAGTGCTCAGAGCAGTTATGAGCAAATGAGCAAGTACTCATGAGCAGTTATGAGCAAATGAGCAAGTGCTCAGAGCAGTTATGAGCAAATGAGCAAGTGCTCATGAGCAGTTATGAGCAAATGAGCAAGGTATTATCGCTAACCTGTTCAGATGTACTTGCACCATCGTCTACGTCGTCGATTGATCTCTTCTCCCCACGACCAGTCTGTAGTAAAGGTTCGTCGTCTTGCCAATCCATCATGAAATTTTCTCGTTGTTCAGGGGTCCAAGAATCCATATGGTTTGAAGCGAGCCCTAATCGTTCGTTCTGTAGCAATGCCTCATCATCTTGCCAGTCCATCAAAAACTGTTGTCTTTGTTCTGGTGTCCAGGAATCCGTAAGGTTCGCTGTTAACCCAAGTTGTTCATTTTCAACCCCCCACTCGAGCGAACGAGAAATTAATTCCACTTTCCTCTCAAACACTAAACCCTGTTCGTACTCGCTCAAGACAATACTGTTTTTATTTATCGATCTTCACCCATCTTGAAATAATACGATGATGACCGAAGGAAACCCGAGTGCGTTCCGAAATAGCTGTCGAAAAGTAGCCCGTGATACGTTAATAATATACACCGCATAATTTTTATCGCGTCAGCATTCTTTGTGCGCACACCCCTAATGACGTCAGCCTGTGCGCACACCCCTGTGACGTCAGCCTGTGCGCACACCCCTGTGACGTCACTTCCGATCCTGTATAAGCTACTGTCATGCAAATTAATTGTCAGAAAAAAGTGTTTATTAATACTCACAGTAGGTGAAACTCTGAACGTCCAATTTCTGATTTATATTAAAAAGCCCAACCACAGTCCGACACGCAAATTTTCATATGATTTCAATACAACATGACTTACATGAGCGCCCTGATTTCAACTGATGTTATATACTTTTACATCGATGAGTGTCAGCTGCTGATCATGTGGATTTCGTGCGCACCCTCGATCCTCGCCCGGGAGATAGCACACCCCGCCATATATAGCCTGGTACCCTGCTTTCCTATTGGTTTAAACTTTCACGCATTCAAGCATGCGCAGACGTACAAGTGGATTTATCCCTGAATGACACAATATTGTAATTAATGGTTACCTGGCTCTTATTTCTTTTGGAATTGGGCCAGGGTACCAGGCTAACTCCACCACAGACGGTTTAATAACACGATGAGCCCGCGATATTTTTGATAGCGGTAACAGATTTCAGTGACTTTGAGCAGTTACATTATTATTCTTGTTAGTGCGTCATTTTTATAGCAACATCTACATGTCCAATGCATTTGAAAATGATTTAATCTTTTTCTGCTCATTTAGGAAAACTGTTCTCTCTGTGATGAAGCAAAAGCGAAACTAGACAGATACAAAGGATTGGTAAGTTAAGTTTTGTGTAGATGGATGCACTGTACGAGATATAATGAGTCAGTCATTTTTTTGCCACGCGCGCAACCTCGTCCCCAGGGTCTGTTGCCCTGTGGCAGCGCGAAAAGGCCCTGGCATCGGCTGGTGGGTTCTGTGTTTTCATTGGTTGATCGCTTATCGTAAATATTCTTCGCAAATACAATTAATGCAAAGTTCAATTAATTAATTTGCTTATGACTCATATTCGACAATAGCTGATAGCTCATAAGCGTCCGCGCTTATGATTTGATCTGTTCTTATACTTATGAGTAGCGATAATGGCGGATTCCAATAACGTTTGGCAAATTCAGTGGCGAAAAACCGACTCTCGATGATACAAATCTTTGCTCGGAATAATCTGCCATCTTTCGAAAGTCGTTCGGTATTCAGTAAAAGCAACAATGACAAGGATTTATGTAGGAATGTGCAGAATACTTGTGAAATTATTTAGATCACCAAGGACGATTCGAGTTCAAAGTTGATATGCAGGAAGTGCGAGCGAGGTTTTTCTTTTCAAGATGAGCGACTTTAGACAGGAGCCAAAATGCAAATTAGAATAAACGTTGTGTAGCCACAAACGAACTGGGAGCAGTATATGCTCTCCAAATTAAATGGTAATTTGGAGAGCACATAGGTGCGAGTACCACTTCGTGAGTGAGTACGAATTTGGAATTTTATATTGTTCAGTCAGTTCAGATAAAAAATAGTTGTGAGAAATTTACGCGAGTATCACATTTCGAATTTTGTCAATTTGCAAATTCGAGGTTGTATATAATTATATATATATTCATTTTCCAGTTTCAAAGCGAAAAATCTCAAAGAACAAAGAGTGTAGATAAACCTCTCGGAAACGCCGTTAAAATGTGGTCCTCAATGACTATATTTATAGTGGCAAATATTATATTTTAGTCACACAACTAAGATAAACAAATGCAGAGTGACAAGGAAAATAACCGGCCGAAAATATTTGTCAACAAAAGATAGCTGCGTGGAAAATCTTATGAAAGCTATATTTTAAGCATGTCGCTTTTCCAGATATAAAGGTATTCATATATCTACGCCAAATAATAAAATATACGTATAGAACTGAAAAGTTAGAACGCTTCATGCGTATTTCTCTGGCAAGCGTTGACGTCTTGTCAATTTCACCACATTCCAGTTTATGTGATTTCGACTTTAGGAAAAACCTGACAGACTGCGGATTATAGTAAACTTTTCATATAACACAATTTTAAGTAGAATGACTAAACAATCTACAAATTAAACACCGTTCATTTATGAAGACTGGTATGAAGAAAGTTATATTTACACTTAATTCATGATTTGTTGTTTTGATGGCTGCGTATTCGTGCGACCAGAACGTCTGCCTCCAGATATTCTCAAAATCAAATTCCTTAAGATTCTCGTAACTGTTGCCACACAACACTGAACCATCCAAACGTTTGCAAAGACGTTTGCGGGTGATTTCATCTCGTCTGCGATGGATGACTTAAAGTGCCTATCTCAGGGTTGGGGATTTTACACATTTAGGATATTTGGAACCTTTTAAGAAGATTTGTAATATATCTTCTTTTCCTAAAATTTCATCTTCATGGACTTTTTTGCTGTTAAAGTTGGCGATTTTGACGATGGCCGTGAAAAAATTTTACTGCGTTCTTATAGTCGCCAGAAGTGACGTAGAAGCAGGGAGACCTTCTCAGACAGTAACAGTGTTTACGACGGGAGTTTACGGGTCACCTTGGATTTTCTTGGCTTTGTTCAGGTTATTTTGTCGGAAATTCTTATAAAAATTATGCCAAACAGGTGCGTAGTGTTTTTACTCTCGAATGAACTCAGTTGATACTCTAGAATAGCGCTGTATGCTATTTCTTTTTTTTGCGACAATGACGATGTACTATCTCGACTCACGGGAGGCGAAGAAGACAAGGATAGCTAGTGTGAAAAGAACGCCGATTTCGTCAAAGATAAAGCTAGGTGTGAAATGAACGCCGACATCTACTTCTGTAACCTGTTCGTGGTTCGAAGTAGTTTCAACGGGAATATTTGGCACTAAGACGATTCACAGCAGTTCATCGCGAGGAAAACCCATCGGTGTGGCGATTACAAAACGACAACAATGGAGCATGTCATCAGTCTCATGTTTCTTTTTATCGAAGTATTGTTTGCGTTCGATCTCCTCATCTTTGATCAAGAATATATGTACTTGATGTCGTCTACCTCTGGTTCTAATGCTGATAGCCAAAATGACTAGACTAGAGTAGGATGTAAACATTATTCTGGGATAAGTAAAACTGCCTAGACTATTACCTGAAGACGAATCATCAGAATGCATTGTCAAGCCGTATGGAGACAAGTCGATTGCAGATGAATTTAGGATCGCAAATTTAATGAGCAAATGCGACTGGAAAAATATTTTCTACGATGGCTATAAATTCGCTTTGCAGGGCACAATAAGGTGAACGATTTGTAAGTTATGAAAGTTTGCTTTATCAGTGAATTTATGCTAAAACAAACTTGTATGCTGTCGAAGCTAAATGATTCGCATGTTTATTAGCCTGCGAAGCAGACGGTTGTTTTGGGGATGGGTTTATATTTGGGGTCGTGGAATACCGGAGGCGGAAAACCCGCATAGGCGGAATTACCCGCCAGGCCGAAGCTGAAAGACCGTCTGCCGGGTTTCGATATGTTTTTCGATATACCAGTCCACTGGTGGACTGGAAAAACTGATTGGCTAATAAACCATTAACTTGTCATCAGGGATTAACTTGTCATCGTGTAATTACTGTAAATCTTTAATATATTATCGTATACATAGACTAGATAGTTGCGATGGCGTCGACTGAATATAGCGAATGTGTTGACGAAGCTCTTCGTTTGCTGAACTTGCTTGCAAGTCCCACACGGGAATTTATATTGAAGAAGGAACAAGAAATAGCAGTTAACGAGTTGCTGCAAGGGGAAGATGTTTTGGCAGTTTTACCGACTGGATTCGGGAAGAGTTTTGTTTTTATCGTGTATTTGTTGGCACGAAATGAGATGTCAAAACGAACCCAGGGAAATGTTCGTAGCTGCGTTCTTGTTGTGTCTCCTCTAAAGAGCATTATCTGATCAGATATCAGAAGTGACTACATTTAATTGCACTGCGGCGGAGCTTTCAAAGGAAACTTTGTCTGAAATAATGGAATCTCCACCGCAATTCATATACTGTAGTGCGGAAAGCGCAATAGAGAAAGACTTCCTCGACCAATGACCTTTGTGATTTACGACAACAACTTTTGCCTGGGTGGTAGTTTTCTTGACAAGCTGTTCGACGTTCAGCGCAGACAACGCGAAATCCGCGAATAAACAGTCGTTTTGGATTCCCTGTTCTTCTTCGTTGGCTAATGTCGTAGTACTATTAGTTCCAAAAAGTGATTTTTTAGCTGCTTCTGTTTTGTCCTTTGCCGTTCTTATTACGTGTACTTTTCTCGCTTGAGGACTTCGCTCAGGAGAACATACAGTGGTCGGTAGAAGGCGCTTTATCCTGTCAGTTGCTTTCACTTCAGCCTCGACTTTAGAGTTGACCAGATTAATTGAGGTTGATATGAATGTGTAAAGCTGGTTGGTATTCCTTATTTTACGCGCGCAAGACTTGCAAACCCGTTCCGACAACTCGGAATTTCTGTGAACAGAAATACCAAACTCCACGCAAAGTGCGGCCAAAGTTTTTTCGTTGAGGTCTTTCTTGTTCGATGTTTTGAACAGATTTTCCGAAGACACGTAGGACGTTTTTTCAAAATTTCCACGTAGGACGTTTTTTCAAAATTTCCAAACTTAACCTTTAGTGGACACTTGCACAGTCTGCAAAAGTCGTTGACACTTTCCGCTTTTGGTTTCCTTCCTTTGGGTACAGTTTTTGTTGGGGTAGCGCTCTTACTCATGACATATACATCAGCATAAACATTCACAAAAATGGTAACGGAATATATAATTATATTATTAGCATGTGGTGTGGTCAAAATATCAACATGTCAGGTATCATGTTCCATTTATAATTGGCTTTCGAAATAATCCGATTTAAAGTAGCAAATGGGCGTATATCGAAAAACATATCGAAACCCGGCAGACGGTTTCAGCTTCGCCCCCGCGGGTTTTCCGCCTCGCGTGTTTTCCGCCTGGCGGGTAATTCCGCCTATGCGGGTTTTCCGCCTCCGGTATTCCACGACCCTAAATATAAACCCACCCCCAAAACAACCGTCTGCTTCGCAGGCTACATGTTTATATTTGTTATATATCTGGTCACTGCGTCTAACGGGCTGCAAATATCGAAAAATTGACGAGGCAAAGTACAAAATAGAAGATACAGAAAGTAGGTAGATACTGTCAGTATTGATTAATAGAATAATCGTTCGCTTTCCGATTTCCACTCTCGAATAAGCCAGCTGCGCACAATTCACCTAGGCTAATAGAATTGCTTCGTTCTTCAAAATTGCGACAATTCAGTGCTCGTCCAATTCGATAAACAACAACAAATGTGCGATTTCATCTTCAAACTTGAAGAAATTGACTCTGTATGTATGCTGTCGCCTGCAAGTTCAAATTTCAAAAGTGGATGCAAGTATTCCATTAATCTATAATCAACAGACAATTCCAACCTGTTTTCTGTACTGATCTTTTATTTAATACTTTATCTTGTCCATTTTTCGTTGTAAGTGTCCCGCTAGACGCAGTGACCAGATTTCCAGGCAAACAAGGTAAAGAACTTGATCAGTGTTGTTAACCGTTTCAATGCAAGCTTTGATTTACTGACATTCCTTCGCATTCACAAGCAGTTCAGTGTCAGAGAAATATTGTTGCACTTTTCTACTCCGCGTCGAAGTAGTTGCGCTTCTGCTGGTTCAAACCACAATCAGGGGACTGTATCTATCTGTTTTAGAATCACACACAGTCTTAGTTCAACATCTTAGGTTTATTACTTCTCTGTAACTCGCTAGCATTCTGCTCGCTAGGCAAGTTCCAGTGACAACTGACATTCAATCCTATAAACTATACTTACGACGGTGTCGCCCGGAAGCTCCACCTTACATTGTCTGTCTATTGTTTACACGTGAATGCCACGTTCAGTCTCTGATCAAAGTTCACAAGTATCACCTTACTACATATTACAAAACTTGATTATAATAATACAAACTAATTAATAACTAATAATAACTAAAATATATAATTAAGATTACAAACATTCGACACACTCCCCCCTTTGAGCCTATAGGGTTCAAACATGACTTGCGTTTTCCAACGTGCATCCATGGCCGCAGCCCGTCTGGGTCTTCTGCCAACTACGCTAATCTCCACCTCAGCTTTCATCATCCCTTCTTCACTCCCTCCACTTCCTTTCTCTTTTACCTCATCAAGTCCTTTCTCTTTTACCTCATCAAGTCCTTCCTCATTCGTCTTCACAATATCATTCTCACTCACTTCCAACGGATATAATTTCTGTACTGGCCTGTTTAAATACACTGGATTTCCTTTGGTTATCACCTTTACTCTTGCTCCTCTTACTCTCTGATCTCTTCCAATCATTAAACTTTCAACCCTCGCCATTTTCCAATATCCTTTCTTAAGGTTCTCGTCCAACACTAAAACCACGTCTCCCACTTTAACACATCTACCCACCTCTCCTTTCTTTCCTCTGTGATATTCTCTTAAATTCGTCAAATATTCCTTTCGCCATCTTTTCCAAAAGTGAACTCGCATTCTAGCCAAATACTTAAATCTCCGCTTAACTTCTCCCTCGTCATCATTAACCTTATGGGTAATTTCATCTGGCATTGACACAAGCCTTCGCCCAAATATTAGATGTGAAGGCGTCAAGACTTCCGTCGCCACCTCATCATATAGGTTGTCAATGGTCTAGAGTTCAGAGTACCTTCAACCTCAACCAAAGTTGTTAGCAATTCGTCAAAAGTTAACTTAGCATTACCAAGCACCTTACGCAAACACCCCTTTACCAACCCAACCATCCTCCCAAAAAATCCTCCCCACCAAGGAGCCCTTTCCAAATTAAATTGCCATTTCAAACCATTATTCTCCAAATATATTTTCACTTCTTTACTATCATACAATGCTTTCAACGCCTTCTGTGTAGCCTTAAACGTCTTGGCATTGTCTGAAACTATAAGTGTAGGAGCACCTCTCCTTGAAGTGAACCTTCGCAAACAATTCAAGAAACAAGGAGCACTCAGATTCCTCACTAAATCAAGATGAACTGCCCTTGTCACACAGCATGTGAACAATGCAATATACACCTTAACCATTTCCTTTCCTTCTTTAGCAAACAATGGTCCTGCAAAATCAACACCTACTTTAGAGAAGGGTGGCGATTCTTGTACTCTAAATGCTGGCAAATTCGCTTCTACTGGTGCCCTGTAGGACTTACCAATGTGCTTCTTGCCCACAAAACACTCATTGATTGATTTCTTAACTACCTGTCTACCTCTAGGTATCCAATACCTACTTCTTAACTCTGCAAGCGTAGCTCGCAGTCCACAATGGTGTACTCGTTTGTGACATGCCATAATGATCAATTCAGTTATCCAATGTTCCTTTGGTAGGATTATTGGTTCCCTAGCCTCGTCCTCTAAATCTGCATTGCAAAGCCTACCTTTGCACCTCAACACCCCGTCTCTTTCTACCAATCCTAACTGATTGACTAATTGTTGATAATCACTTCCAGACTTCAAACTTGCTTGAGCAGACTTTATCAAAGCACTCTCAGCTACAGCAATCTCTTCTACCTTCAATCTACGAAGTTCTATTTCATTGCCTTCTAATTTCCTCTTCAAATTCTTAATAAACCTCAACACCCATGCAGTAACCTTAACAAGTTTACCTAATTTACTATAAGTCTCAAAGTCAATCACATTTGCTATACTAGGACTCTCAACCACCTGTGTTTTCATGACAATTGTTTTCTTAACTTCTATCAAACTGTCATTTGTATCTGCAATTTCCTCTGCAACTGGCCAATGACTCTTTGGACCGGACAACCACTTTGGTCCTTTCCACCAAAGTTCACTTTCTTTCAACTGAGATGCAGATACCCCTCTAGAGCCTAGGTCAGCAGGGTTTTCTTCTCCAGGGCAGTGACCCCAATCCTTCTTCTTACTCAGTTTCAGAATTTCATTTACTCTATGCCTGAAAAATTGTTTCCACTCACCCCGATTATTAATCCAGCATAAGGCTGTCTTACTGTCTAACCAGTAATGAGTCTCGCTAAACTCTATGTCAACTGCCAACGCTGTCCTAACTTTGTCCATCAATTTAGCTAGAATTCTAGCAGACATAAGTTCCAACCTGGGAATAGTTTGAACCTTCATTGGTGCAATTCTTGTTTTGGAGGTCAACAATTCCACATGATAACCACCATTTAACTCGCACACAAAATACACAATTGCACAATAGGCCTTTAAGCTAGCATCTGCAAACCCATGCAATGAACACTTTGTTTTACCTACTAATTGACCATACACACATCTGGCTACTACAATGTGCCTTACTCTTTCAAGATCTTCAACCCAATCCAACCATGTTTTCTTTCTCTTGTCTTCAAGCTCATCATCCCAAGCAACTCCTTCTAAACATAACTCTTGGAACAACATCTTAATACTCACTGCCACTGGACTGATTATACCTAAAGGATCATATAACCCTGCTAAAACACTAAGGATGTTACGCTTAGTAATAGGCAATGATTTTGCTCTCTCTGCCAATCCTAAGAAACAAAACTGAAAGGTATCTGATTTACAATTCCAAGCTATACCAAGGACCTTCTCTGAAGTGCCACTTTCATTCTTCATCCCAAGAGAAGATTTGGCATATGTTTGGTTGTCCAATGTATTCTCTTTGCTATCATTTTCTTCAATAGATTTTATTTTTTCTAACAAAGCTTCACTGTTACTAAGCCACTTCCTAAGCTTAAACCCTCCTTCCTTTAACCTTTTATTGGCAGATTCAAACAACAAGAGTGCTTGATCATCAGTCTGTTCACCTGCTACCAAGTCATCTACATAAAAACTGTCTTTCAATTTTCTTGCAAACTGAGGATCTTCGCTTACAAAACTGTCTAAGTGATACTGCAATGTCGCATTCAATAAGAATGGTGACCAGTTCACACCAAACACAACTCTACAAAATCTATATTCTACTGGCTTAATCTCTTTATCATTGATATCCTCCACCCAAAGAAACCTTAAGCAATCCCTATCAACCTGATTAACTTCCACATTGAGAAATGCTTTCTCAATGTCTGCCACTAATGCAATTCTCTTTTCTCTAAATCTCAATAATATGTGGAACAATAACGGGGCTAATGGTGGTCCTACATGAAGGCAATCATTTAAAGAAGTACCCTTTACAGACTCCTTACATGAAGCATCATAAACAACTCTTACCTTTGTTGTTTTGGCCTCCTTTCGAACTACTGCATGATGTGGTAGATAATGAATCATTTTAGCCTTTTCCAATTCAACTACTGGCTCTATAATACCTCTTTCCAGCTGTTCCTTCATTACTCTGTCATGAATATATTCATTTAAAATGTCTGGATCCTTCTTTAACCTCACTACTTGACCTCTTAACCGCTTCAAACTACTACTATAATTACTTGGTAAAGCACCATGACCTTCCTTCCAAGGTAAACTTACACTGTATCGTTTGCCATTAAACTTTATTGAATCGTTAAGAGACTCATGCACATCATCTTCCTCCCTTATTCCTAATGTTTCAAAATCCCACAGTCGTTGAACACCTTCATCAAGTATCTTATCACCCTGTACAACTCTGTGCTCAACACAATTCACCTCACCACAAAATAAAGTATTATCCTCTTCATTCAACTTACTTCCCTTGATGGGACCAGATAGTACCCATCCTAGCTTAGTGTGTACAGCAACAGGCTCATCACTTTTTCCTCTAGCCGTTCTGCCTTCCTGAAAATGCCAAAGATAATCTGCCCCAATCAACAATTCTATTTCCAAAACTTCCTTTCCTTTACAAACACCTGAGAACCACAAACCTTGTAAATGTGGATATTCCCTTTTCCTTAATTCTACATGTTCATTTTTTATTTGGGAAATGCTCTCCACTCCATACACCCCAATTTTCACACTTTCTCCCCCTTCAACTGGTGACACTTCCAATTCATAAACTTCACGTAATTTCCCCTCTGCCTTCTCTTGCCCAAACGCTCTTATTTCTATCCATTCTTTCCTTTTAACTGATATTCCTGCTACCTGAGCTGCCCTCACTGTCACAAAGGAGCGATGGCTTCCTGAGTCAAACAATACTCGCACCCTCACACTGCCTTTCACTCCCTTCACTAAAGCTTGTGCTGTCTGCAATGCCACTCGACCCTTCGAACTCAGACAAGAATGATTATTGGACTCAACAGTGTCAGCAAGAACCCCAGTACTCTCACAAACAGACCTATGGTGTCGTTTCCCACATGCATTACAATTATTAGTGCTTGAACAGTTTTTACCTATATGTCCCTTTTTTAAACAAACAAAACATCGTCCGTACTTACGAATTAGTTGTTTACGTTCGTTTACATTGGTAACTTTCTTACATTCTTCGTGAGGATGTTCCTGCATGCAGAATGCACATTTCGCCTTTTCTTGCCTGATATTAAGGAGAGCTGCGGCTGATCCTCCCAAACTACGCTGCTGATATTGGGTCTTTCTTTCTGGCTTCTCGGTTTTGGTGACCACTGACTCGTGTGCTTCTCGTAGCTCGATCTCCTTCAGCAGGGCTTCCAAGACTTCTCGCATTGACCATTCCAAAAAGTCGACACCCCTCGTTATGGTCAAACGAAATGACTCTGGCAACTTCTCCAAGATCTCTGGCACTACGATGGTGTATGCGCTCTCTTCCACTCCCAGGGCTTTTAGACCTCGGTAGTTTGTCTCGCACGTGTCATACAGCTTCCGGAGTCTTTGGATATCTCTATCGTTGAACACGGGTTTAATATTCATAAGTTCTTGGATGTGCGCTTTCTGGATGGCAGTTTTCTTTCCAAAACGCTTCTTGAGAAGATCCACCGCTTCTTTGTAATTTACTGCTGTGAGCGCGAACCCAGCGATGGTTGACTTTGCTGGCTCGACCAAAAGACTTCTCAGATAAGCAAATTTGTCTACATCAGACAAACAATCATTCTTGTTCACCGAACTGTCGAAACAGTCCCAAAACTCTTGCCACTCTTGCACTTTACCACCGAATTTCTTTACTTCTAATTTCGGCAGCTTTGCTCGAATAGTTTTTTGTGGTTCGTTACGGACGAACGGCGAGAATGGCGTCATTTGCGGTGTCGGCGCTGTGGTTTGACGCAGCGCGTCATCAATATCGAGGATAAGTTTTCGCAACTCTGCTCTCAGATTGTCTGCTTCTTCAATTTCTTTCGCTAGTTCCTCCTCAGCGTCTTCTGCCTCGCTGCTGCTCATTAACTCGATAATATCTTCATCGAGATCTTTTAGTAACTGTATTTTGTCGTTCAACGTGTCTTTCAGCTGTCTCAAAACATTTCTGTCCGTTTCACCAGTGTCGGCGTTCGTAAGCCTTTGTGTCCTGCGCGTATTCTCTTCTTTTTCATTAACTCGTCCATTTCAAAGTTCTAGTGCGCGAAGATGTTTCGACGAAGGACCAAGTTCTTCTCTCCGAATCTTCGCCTCCGGCTCGACTGGACCAAGTGTTGCACTTTTCTACTCCGCGTCGAAGTAGTTGCGCTTCTGCTGGTTCAAACCACAATCAGGGGACTGTATCTATCTGTTTTAGAATCACACACAGTCTTAGTTCAACATCTTAGGTTTATTACTTCTCTGTAACTCGCTAGCATTCTGCTCGCTAGGCAAGTTCCAGTGACAACTGACATTCAATCCTATGAACTATACTTACGACGGTGTCGCCCGGAAGCTCCACCTTACATTGTCTATTGTTTACACGTGAATGCCACGTTCAGTCTCTGATCAAAGTTCACAAGTATCACCTTACTACATATTACAAAACTTGATTATAATAATACAAACTAATTAATAACTAATAATAACTAAAATATATAATTAAGATTACAAACATTCGACAAATATCGAGTAGAATTAAACTGCGAATCATTTGGCTTTGACAAGCATACAATTTTTTGTTTTAGCAAATGCGTGTATACAACATTGCAGATAAAACGTAAACATAAATTCACTGATAAAAGCAAGTTTCAATATTAAACTTACCAATCATTTACCTTATCGTGCCCCTCAAAAGCGAATTTGCAGCCGTCCTAACTAAAGACCTTTTTCAAGTCGCATTTGCTCATTATGATTTACGATCCAAATTTCATCGGCAACCGACTCGTTTTCATACGGCTTGACAAATATGCATTCAGATGATTCGTCTTCAGGTATGGCCACACTGGAAGACAGTTTTACTTCGTCTTCGATCTCGATTACGTATCCCGGAATGTTTACATCCTGGTCTAGTCATTTTGGCTATCAGTGTTAGAACCAAAGGTAGACGACATTACCAAGTCAAGTAGAGGTAGACGACATTACCAAGTCAAGTATATTTCGATATATTCTTGATTGAAGATGAGAAGATCCGTCGAACGCAAACAACACTTCGATAAAAAGAAATACGAGACTGATGACATGCTCTATTGTTGTTGTTTTGTAATCGCCACACCGACGGGTTTTACTCGTGATAAACTGCTGTGAATCGTCTTAGTGCCAAATATTCCCGTTGAAACTACTTCGAACCACGAACAGGTTACAGAAGTACATGTCGGCGTTCATTTCACACCTTTATCTTTGACGAAATCGGCGTTCTTTAATCAGGAAGTGGTCTCATTAATCAGGAAGTGGTCTCATTTTCAAAATTGGAACCATTCATCCTCATGGACTCAACGAACGTTTTTCTTTTATTTAACACTTCTGAAGATGCTGTTTTTGTATTAGCAAGGGCAGACATAAACAGTGTTTTCACTTTACTTCTCCATTCTTTACTCTCTATTTTTTACTCTCCTTTTTTTACTTATCGATGGTGAGAATAGCAAATGGCTTTCGCATCTCATTATTTATTTGTTATTGTTACTTTGCTCTGATTGGCTTATTCTTTTGAATCTCATTCAGAGGAGACAGGACAGCTGTCACGTGATATTGTCGACCAATGAAATTGCGCTATTTTCTTATCCTTGATCGGCTGAAAATTTTGCATTGGACTCAGAATACCGAATATTACGCTGTTCTCATTCATTTTTTTCTTTAAAAAAGCAGTGATATGGTTTCATATATTGTTGGACTATCCATATCTGCAGGATTTTGCAAGGTAAATGTATTTTTCTACTTTATTTTGATGGTTTATGTAGGTCGGGTCGCGCTAAGCGAAGACCCCCCTTCCGGTTTCTCAACAATCTTCAAAGCAAAAAATCTCGAATTCCCATGGTTCGAATTCTCTAATTTTTGCGTAATAAGTTGAAGAAATGTCTAATCTTGGATTCTATGGAGGCGATCCCCAGCGATCCCCTCACCGTTTTCGAGATATTCGCCGTTGAACCGACCATGGTATTTCGGCTTTCGCTAAGATGGCGCCCAATAATTTAAGAGAGCCTCTCGCCACTAAAGCCTGTTTTTCTCTCAAGAATTTTGGAAGTTTCCTAATATTTCGAGCTTTATTCTTTAGAGTAAGTGTAGAATGAGTGGTGGACAATTATTACATAGTAAAATTTGGTATTTATCTGTTTTTATGGTCCAAAACGCTGACGTCGCTGTATAAAAACACCATCATATTCTGGAAAAATTGTATACATATCAGGCCTGCATACAGAATGTACTTAACTTTCTTAAAGATCTGCTATATCTGTATACAGAACTGATATGTATAGATATTTTTTATATATTAAATAACGTGTTCCATGCCAGCAGTATGATTATTAAAATTGGATTATTTGTAGTTTATTATTGGTCATTGTTATTGTGAATAATATATTGTAGTTGTTAGTATTTTTTTATTTTTTGCTAATTTGTTATAATTTGTTGTTCGTATTGTTTTTCAGTATACAAATACTTATTATCCCTTTTGCCCTAGTTGTCCATTTCAACTGAGTCAGTGATGTGGGAAGCAAGCTGATGGGGTACCAGGGGGAAGTGTACACTTTCAAAAGTACCTTGTTTCAGGGCAGAGTTTTAAAATGACCCTTGAGGCACATGTCTTCTGATAAAGGTTTTCTGATAAAGGTCTTCTGATAAAGGTCCTTTTTGTTGCAAAATTATAAAGGGGGACTCCAAGTGGTTGGGGGGGGTGTGGCATGTGCCCTGTGTCCACCCCTTGGTTTGTACCCACGAAGCGAATACATTAGTTAGGTATTGGCTGTACAGTCAACTCTTAAGACATGGAAGAGTTAATAACTCCATATCACATTGTATTTGTTACAGGAAGTGAAGAGATACAGTACAGATGTAAGTGTTGGAAGAACTTACTTTGGTGGTGTTCAGACTGAGTGCCCAGGCACAAGCACCAATCTGAACTGGATTTTTACAATGATAAATTGATGGATTCTCTTTTACTAAATAACATTCAAATAATATGTAGTTTGAAGTTTTGCATGTTGTCATGTTGTATAATTACATAAGGCAATGCATAATAATTGTGGACGTAATTAATAAAATTTTAACACAGAAGTATTATCTTGCATATTATTATACAATCCAAATGCTATTATTCATCCCTTTGCCTTTGAGTGCTATGAACTATGTCTAAGGCAGACACCCTTGGGCTGGACATTGTCTGTCTTATAGTTCATTCATATGTCTACCTTAATACAGTAACTTTTCTGATGCCATCTCTAAATGGCCAAAGTTGATGTTTTCTTGGCAAGGGGGGGGGAGGGGGGGGGGGGAGTGCTTCACTGCAAAAATGTTGGACCAAGATCAATATTGAGACAAGACATTTTAATTTTATTCAAGTTCCTTATTTACATATATATTGAGGATACAGGAAATACCCTTTATTTGATAAAATAGAAATATTTGACCAGTCCAGTTACTGTATATACCAAATTTATCAATAGATTCTGGAGGCAATCCAATAAATTATCCCGATTTTTCATTCACCTTAATTATAAAGAAAAATACAAGATTGTTATTGAATAATAAATTTTAAGCTAGCTTTATTCACAATTTTATAAAATTTGGGATACTACAAGTACA
The DNA here is from genome assembly GCA_964035015.1 of Corallium rubrum. Lineage (NCBI taxonomy): Eukaryota > Metazoa > Cnidaria > Anthozoa > Scleralcyonacea > Coralliidae > Corallium > Corallium rubrum. Next base: position 12,576,428 of record OZ036000.1, on the reverse strand, counting down.
GTATAAAGTATAAAAGGAAACAAGACTGTTTGTTAAAAAATCGGGGGGAAAAACCCAAACAAACCAAGGATGATAGTTGTATCTAATTGATCCAGATAAGTGTTACACACAACAGTTATAGAAGTTTACAGTAATACTGCAGAATGCAAAACATTAAACCACGGAAAATGCATCATAAGGTAGTATAGAATAGGAACATTTGAGAGGGAAATCATTAACCACTAAACAACAAATAATGTTGATTTCTCACCTCACGCTTTTCTCCAGTTGTAACGAATCACACGTTGCACAGCACAACCAAATCCTTCTTTGTTGTAAACATCTAATTCGTTTCTTATTTGTTCCATTATTAATTGTAACATAAAATGCGTCGAATCCGAAGGAACTTGAGTAGTCTTGAATGCCCATCCGCCATTGTCACGAATATACGCCAAATAAAGCACAATCTGATCATATTAATTGTCTATGATAACCACGAATTGTTCTCGTATATTTCTGACTATCAGATTTAACAATTCTGGGTCAGCTGTGACGAGTTTTCAAAAGTTTTTGCGCATCTAGTCCACCGGGCATAGTTCATTCCTCGTCGGCGGTCAGATGCAAATGAATCAATAATTTATCAATTTTAGCGTTAGGACCATGATGCTTTGCGGCAGCTGTCCAACCTCCTCTGAATCTCATTATTAGTTTGTCTTGGTTACCTTTATCTGATTGGCTAATTTTTATCACGTGATTATCTCGCGTATATAAGCTCGTTGTTTGTTTTACTCTTTACGTTTCTCTCTGACGAAGGGCCTTCGCTCGAAACGTTAGACCACTTACGTTCTCTGTTTCGGCAGTATTAACTTACTGTACCATATTTCGATTGTTATCTTTGTCTTCTTCGCCTCCCGTGAGTCGAGATAGTACATCGTTATTGTCGCAAAAAAGGAAATAGCATACTGCGCTATTGTAGCGTATCAACTGGGTTCATTCGAGAGTAAAAACACTACGCACCTGTTTGGCATAATTTTTAAAAGAAATTTCCGACAAAATATATAACCTGAATAAAGCCAAGAAAATCCAAGGTGACCTGTAAACTCCCGATGTAAACACTGTTACTGTCTGAGAAGATCTCCCTGCTTCTACGTCACTTCCGGCGACTAGAACGCAGTAAAAAATTTTCACGGCCATCGTCAAAATCGCCAACTTTAACAGCAAAAAAGTCCACGAAGATGAAATTTTAGGAAAAAAAGATATATTACAAATCTTCTTAAACTGTTCCAAATATCCTAAATATGTAAAATCCCCAACCCTGAGATAGGCACCTTAAAGATGGTGTCAGATGAAAGCACACAAATTGTTTTCTTCTAAAGTTCGGTCAACACAAACTCGTGAATTTCAGAAAGCTGATTTATGTTTGTCTCTTCCTGTGATTTTGGTAGAAGAAACTGCGCGGGAGCTTCTGCTGTAATTGTTACTTCTTGAACTTCTTATAAGCGGCTTGGAAAGCTAGCTTCTTAATTACCGCAATACCTGACTTCACTAATTTTATACGGACGATGAAGAGATCTCTATGTAACAAGTATTCAAAACACTTTACCTGAAGTGGTTCTAGACAATACGAAGAGAAGTTGCAACTATTGAACACTAACTGAATCGAAGTCGACGAAGCAGTCAATTTCATCCTCGAAGGTTACCAAAGGTATAATGTATTATAATTTATTACACCCAGAATTTCTGGATGTAAAAACCAGTCGATGCCAGGGCCTTTTCGCGCTACCACAGACAGGGCGACAGGCCCTGGGGACGAGGTTGTAATAGATGCTCTATCCAGTATACACTAGAAAACTTAGCGTGTTGTAAGCGTGTTTTAAAAACATCGATGTGTGTTCCAAAGACACGTAGGCGTGTTCTAAATACACGTAAGCGTGTTGTTGGCGTGTTGCGATATGTTAGACGTGTTGTGCCGTGTTGTAACAACACGTCGCCAGAACACACTAACGTGTTGTTATAAGCGAATATCCGTTACAACACGCCTTCAACACGCCTTGCTACACACAAAACGTGTTGCAAACCAGTCCAAAACACGCTGACGTGTAAAAAGTCAGACATTTTGTAACACACTATGCGTGTGAAAAGGGAGACATTTTTAAGAGGAGATTTTTTAGATTATCGAGAAATTTTCGTCAAAAACGCTCAAAACTTTGTAACCAGGCTTTGTGTATGTAATTGGGATAAATATCCGGGGTTAAAAACCCCGTTTTCAAGGAGCAGAGATTTTTTTTGAAATTCAGAGGAAAATTCACTTGAAGAAAGGAAACAAAATATTCAGAAAACACAAAACAGAGGTTTAGAACCTGATAGGGTAAGTACTTCTTGTGTGTTATGTAAATTTCTAGCGTAACATTAACTTATCGCCATATTATTGAAAACTACGACGCTGTCGTGAAATTGAAAAACATTATCGAGTTGTTTTCAAACAAAAGAAGCACACTGTGAGGAAATAACAGCGATGCAAAGGATTGTCAGTAGTAATTGTCAGTTGTTTGCAATAATTGACAATAAATAATAGTTGTTTGCAATAGTTGTTTTGCAATAATAGTTGTTTGTAATAATTGTCAGTTGTTTTGTCAGAAGGTTGTGGGTCTGAGTTCCGCTTTATATAGCTCAGTTTTTCTGAATATTACGAACTAACACAGCTTGTACAGCAAACTGACAATTATTTTATTATATCATTATTATATTTTATTATAAAATAAACTTGCCAGTAGAAATATGTGTTATATACAAAATAGGTCAAAGTTTTAATAAGGACAGTCCAAAGAAAGAAAATGCATTTTATAATATCAGTATTTCCTTTTTTACCCACAATAAAAACAAAGTGAAAAATAAGCGTTTTATATTATGCACTAAAAAGCTTACACAAGTTCTTTCTCTTTTTCATGTCTAGACAGTTTAGCAAGGCCAGTTAAAAAGAAGAAAATGGACACATTTTAAAGAAATATAATTTTATAAGAAATATAATTTTATAATTATTTAATCATTTAAAATGTAGAAACTAGTTTTACATTGTAAAATGTAATTAAATTGTTATAATTGTACATGCCCAACACCAATAGTACAAAAATTAACCATGATTGAATTGTGTAGAAATAAGTTAATAGAACATCAACAGGTCATGTTTCAAAACTAACTCTTACCTTAACTCTTACTAACTAGAAGGGTCACCCCCCCCCCCCCCCCCCTGAGCCATCCTGGGAGAGCCAACTTTGCATTCATTTTATTTACTTGTGACAGCAGGTGTTTACATGGGGAATTTGACACTTGTCTTGGGTAGTAGGGTCACCCTGAGGATAATAATAGGGTCAACCCTAGGGGGTGAGGCAACTTTCTCATGTAAACAGTTTCACTCAGCTACCCGAGACAACTCCAAAGGAATGCTTCAACATGATCGGTTAATTAACACACCATTCCAAATATAAGCCCTCCCAATATAGGCCCACTATATTTACTACTAACCCATTAAGCCGCAATGCACCCACCTTTTTCGTTTACTCTGTGTAATACCAGACAATTTTACTCATCAAGGGGAGAGTCTTGTGCTTTAATGGGTTAACCACACAATCTGCCCATGTCTCTTATTAACCCATTAAGCCGCAATACGTCAAAATGCACCCTATTTTATTCATTTACTCTGTCTAACACCAGACGATTTTACTCGTCAAGGGGAGAGTCTTGTGCTTTAATGGGTTAATAGATTACTATTATAATATACTACTGTATTTATAATTTACTAGTGTTTATTACTAACAGCATGTATATGCCCCCTAATAAAAGCTCCCGCATGTATAAGCCCATCAATAAAGGTTTACGAAAAGAATATTTTTATAAGCCCAGGGTTTGTATTCGGAGGTTTACGGCATACATGCAAATTAATCCAATAATCTATTTCTTTATAATATTATTGAGAATTACAGTAGTAGCTAAATGAGTTAGCCTAAATTAACAAGGAAAAGTCGAAGATAGTTAATTTAACTCATTAATGTTTAAGACTACCACCAATTTTAGAGTATACCATACATGTAAATTGTTACAATGCATAATTAATATGTGTAAAATATACAAAGAAGATAGTTAATTTAACTCATTAATGTTTAAGACTACCACCAATTTTAGAGTATACCATACTGTACATGTAAATTGTTACAATGCATAATTAATATGTGTAAAATATACAATAACAATTCTTTAAAATGTACAAATGGTGCAAAATTGGACTATACTATTACCAATAAGATTATCTCGTCTTAATGTACATGAAGTTTGATAAACATGCAGGAAGTGTCAATGCAATTAAATCCTCTTCCACTGAGATAAATGAAATTCTGGGAAATCTTCTATCCTAAAAGGAAAATACAACATAAGTATTATATACAGACTTCAAAGTACAGTATAATAACTAAGATTTAAACCATTCGGGATTAGTTGCAAAAGCAAACAATTTACAGTTGGACAACTTTTTGTAGTAAGTAATGGATATATTTTACCACAGTTTGCAAAATCTCATAGAGCCACCTTAATATAATGTCATGAAATTGAAACAAGGAAAGCCAATAAAAATGGCTAAATTCTGCGAGGACCTCCCACCCCGATTTTCTTCAAAATTCAATATTTTAACCTACATTAAGTATTCTTTCCTCACAATAAAGCTTACGACCGTCGCACACATAGTTTAGGAAAACTATTGGATTTTTACATTCAACCTCTAAATATTTGCTCCCATTTTCAGATTTTCAACCAATGTATCATAATCAATATTCCAATATTTTTCTTTCCAACTTTTCACAAGTTCCATTTCCCATTTTAATACTACTATTAGTATCTATAGATTCTGTGTGTTTTATATTTTGAAAGTTGACAACAAATTTACTTATTTCATAGTAGAAATAGAAACCTATATCATTTTTTGTAAACAGTTGGCAAAATGGCTGACTTGAGGTCAAAACATCAAAAATATTGCGGGGACCTCCCACTCCGATTTCTTTCAAAAATTGTGATTTAAACCTTCACTAAGTCAACTAAACATCCAATGAAGCTTACAAGTGTCGCACAGACGGTTGTATAGAAAATCGAATTTTTAGGCAATTGTTAACTTTTGAACTTTGTTGTCAAAATGGGGCAAATGTTACACAAATGTGTCAACCAAAATTGACACTATTTTAATAGTCAATTATTCTTTGTACAGGCATCAAATGACGTCACTTTATATCGAGAATACCCAGCTATGTGACTATATAAAAATTATTGAGATTTATACACGATTGAAGCAGTAACAGGATAAAATATGCACAGCAATCATAACTTCCATGGGCAACAAGGCAAAATAAACTACTTTTAGGAAATAAATACCCAATGATTGAGCATTAAGGCACACAGTTCAAACCAGTTTACCGTTGCTACAAAGTGTGGTAATGTACCTCTCTTTTAAAAAAAAATCAGCAAGATATAATGTTGTTTAATGTGAAAATAGAGTACCTAAAATTGTCATACCTGAGTAACTTCTGTCGTCAAACATCACTCCTGCTTCGCCCTTCCACAAATTGAAAGTGGTCGTTTTATTCCAAAATTGGTACATCACGGCTGTAGGAGCTCTCAGTAGACTAACCATGATATGCAGAATTCATTTCTGGTATTTATTTTAAAATCCAACTACCTCCCACTCGAATATTTGGCCAGTAATTTATCGACTTAAATTTTGACCCAGCCATTTTCGCAAAAACAACAAATTGCTCCATTTTCGCGCAAAGCATGACGGTATTTTTGAGCGCCAATTACTCAATATTCTAAAAAATCTCCTCTTAACACTATCGGGGAAAGGGGTAGCGACAGTAAGTAGCTCGACCAATCAAATGCGAGAACAGATTGCCGCCAAAAGGAAGTTTTCGAAAGAGATTTTCAACACTCGAAGAAGAAGGCCGAGGAAACGACGAGAGCTCAGGGGCGGATCTAGGAATTTTTATACCTTAGTCAAAATGGCGGGGTCCACACATGTAGGGGGGTCTGGGGGCATGCCCCCCCAGAAAATTTTTGAAATCTGGGTCTCGGAAATGGCATTTCCCGCGATCTGATAGCACTTTTGAGCATGTTTTCAAACATGTTTTTTAGAAACATTTTATTATTTTTCAGATTTTGTTGGAGGTTTTTTTGTCCAATTTGAGCTGAGATTTAATTATGTAGTCACATATCATAAAAAAGATGACTGTTTCGCTCATATCAGAGCTCATCAGCATGCCTAGGAAACACATCAAACACCAGTCAGTGAATCTAACATTGACAGCCAGACCAACATACAAGTGAAGCTCCAAGGGTTTGAAATCAGAGTTTTCCTTCTCCTAGGTGGGCTGCCTTCCATGGCTGATGAGCCCCACCTACCCAGAGCTGTCTGGTTTTCAGGCACCAGATACTCACCTTTTGCACATCAACCCAAGCAGACAATGTCTGGTTAGGGAAGCTTTGATTAGTGTCTTTGTGACTATAATGGGACATTTCATGGACATAGAGGTGCTCAACCCTCTACATCATCCTGGCCAAATTAACCCCAAATAAATGAACCACCATACCCCCCCCCCCCCCAAACCCAAGTACCTTTGAGCTGTCTGGTTTTCAGGTGCCAGATACTTGCCTTTTGCACATCAACCCAAGCAGACAATGTCTGATTGAGAGAAGCTTTTATTGATGACCATAATGGGACATTTCACGGACATAGAGTTGCTCAACCATCTACATCATCCCAGCCAAATTAACCCTTTAACCTCTAATTAAGCTAACATCTAAGTAACCCTTGACCAATTAACTATCACCTAAACTAATGTATTAACTATGCAACAAAGCATCTGACTTAATGTGTTATCTCCCCAACATTAAAAATAAGTAGAGAAAATTAGGTCACCACTTAATGTGGGTATCTCCCCAAGATTATAAACAAAAACTAAATTAAAATAGCTAAATAATGACAAATAGAAACTAAATGAGTGACTAAAAAAACGAAAAAGACATCTTTAATATACCTCAGAATACCTCATACCTGACAGAATCAGATATAAATATCACAGTTGCCTAGGCTTTATAGAACAATGTGAAAGATCTATCCAGTAGTTAGGTAATCAATTTTTATTATTATAATTATTATTATTTTATTGATTTTTTGAATTAAATTATTTAAATGTAAAGTAATCAAATCAATTCAATTCTTCTGTTGTCAGCTGCAAATTTGTCAATGACTTTCCTATGTACAGTATAACAAACCTTTTCTTTATGTTTATCATATGCTGATAAGAAATATGGATGGTCACAGTAAAATTGAGTATTAAGATACAACTCAATGGATGTTAAAGCTCGAAAGTCCACAGTAAGAGAATTGTCACCTACCATTGCCAAAGAAACAGAGCTGTATAAGCAGTTTCCAGAGGCTTCAGATCTAAACACAAAATACAAAATCATGTATTTTAATATTCAATCCAAGTCAATCGACATGGAAAGAAAATACATAAAAACTAACAAAACAGCTCATTTCTATTAGACTATAAGTGTTATCACTATTTTGTATACTAGGTAGGCTAAAATAGCTGGTTGAGATGTAAAATATTGAGTTCGAAATCAACTTTGCCTGTAGCTATTTTTTTTAATATTGATACAAATTTAAATAATATCAATAATAAATGAGTTGACTTTCTGTCTAATTTAAATAATTCACGGTACATAGACTGATCATAGTTAAGTAGACTAGTAAAGTTGAATGCCAACGCTTAGATAATAGATTATTCACTCACCTTAGAGCAATACAAAACTTCTTTGACTTTCCAGCATATTTGGCATACAGAGGAATGTATGACTCCGCACTGAAATCTCTGTGCAACTTTTTCCCAATCTGCTCCAAAATCTCTTGATTAGAAAGGACGGCACAAGAGTTGATTTTCGATGACAAATCGCGATAGATCTGTTGCAGCAATTCATCATCCTTAGCTTTAAAAGCGTTTTCTATACGTTCCATGACATTCGTAGAAGCCATGCTGCAAGTTAGTCGAGCCGTCCCGCATCAGCCAATCAAAAGCCAAGTGCGTCAAGAAACTTTACTTCCGACGTACTTGCCTGCACTTCCGACTAACTTGCAGTGTTTTTAACCAATCAGCGCTCGTTATTTCGACGTAGTCGGCCATTTTGACGTACTCAAATTATCCATATTTGTAAAGATTTACACCTCTATCCCTAGTCCGAGCGTACAAGTATGCTCTAGTGGTCTGGTATATAAGTAGGTTGACCGAGTAGCCCACAGTCAACACGGCGGACTGGGACGTAGAGCTTTTTTGCAGATTGCGCTCGCATTCGGCGATTCGCTGCTCGATACGGTGTTTTTTTTAAATTGAATTAATTAGTCGACTATTTTTTTTAATTAATCAGTCTTTTTTTTTTTAATTAATTAGTCAAATATTTTTGAATTAATTAGTCAATTTTTTTTATGTTAGTCGCTTGACGTGTTTGACGTACCCTAAATCCGCCCCTGGTCAGAGAGCTCACTCAAATCGTTCTGTAAAATAGCAGTTTAAGTTTTTGGGGATTTTTATAATTCATCATCTGACTTGCATGGTCCCCGGCTTAATGAAATCCAATCGCCTGTCATTTTCAAGCAAACCATCACAACTGAAGGCTCTGGTATGCAACCACAAGACCCGCATCAGCGAAAAGTATTTGTGAGTATGTTCCTTGCTTTCCCGTCCCTAGCATATATATACTTGTGTCTTTACATCGCGTGAACTTTGGGATTTCTTCCTTAAATTTCTTCCTTTATAATACTAGACCTCGAGAATAACTTAATGCGGTCAAATGACTCGGCCGGCTTAATAATACTTGTCGACAGCCACTCCAGTCTCGGTCAGTCGACGATAAATATAAGGATACAAAAAGAAAGAAAAGAATAGTATATATTTAAATAATGAGGCAATCTCACAACTGTTCGAAACCTTCGATATCCTTCAATGGTTCTCAACTAACGCGTTAATTTCTGACACTAAACCCTTGCGCATGACCATGAACGGCATAACTGCCCCATTCGAGGTCTTATTGTCATTCATTACCCTCGGCTACAAGCCCAGATACACTGACCAAACATCATCTGTTTCTCAAAATATCCAGCAGTTCAAACCCAACTTTAACTTGTTATGCGGCGGCTACCGTGACCGACGAAGGAATATCACTAAGACCGTCGAAAGTCCTGCTAATGGAAATTATCGAAAAGCACGTCTGTTGTTTGACATAATTCAAGATATGATACGGAACGGCACAGTGACAGTGCCGCTTCACAATTTTAAAGAAATGTCTCTGCGCGCGCCTTGATAATATTTATACCTTGGCGATCGGCGACGTCATTGCAGAGTCCCAGCCTATTAGTTTCTTTCTGTTTCACCCTCTTACGATCTGTTATTGCACAACCCTTTCCTTTGTTGTTGTTGTTGGGGTTTTTTTGCGTGTTTTTCCTGTGTTTTGCTCTGCTTTGCTTTATCCCCTTTTTCTTGTTTATACCAATATTAGATGACAGTTAATATTAAAAGCCAAGACAGAAGGCCCGTTGCCACGGCGATACACAGAGATTAAAGCAAAGACTCTCCTGAGACACTCACGCAAGTTCAGAACATAACCGCAATTGACGCAAAACGCACGGCGTTATTTTTGTTCAGTTCCGCAATAGCCTATTCTATTTTATCCAACATCGTTGATCGATCGTCACCCCTAGACAGTACTCAACAAACCATGTGTAAAAATTACAAATCCAATAATAATCAAGAACCAATTTCCTACGTGATGCATTCTATTACACTCGGCACAAAATTTGTAACATAATTGCTTTGTGGAGAAGCTGCTGGTTTCGTCTTGGCTCCACCCAACTTTTTCCTGTCATTGGCTTTTAATTCCCACAGGGTTTTTACCAGCGTCAGGTTTTTTCTGGCCTCCCTGACATTCCAGCAAGTAAGCTTTGAGTGTCGGTATTTGCCTAACACACGTTTTCCCCAAGCCTCGTCTCACACTTAGGTAGAACAACTAGCGTCAACTGCGGTCATTATGTTAAACTGACTAAATTTGTAGCAATTATCGAACTATATACAGTACTCCTAATCCAAGTCCATAAATATTTCTACTTTCTAACTATTACTAGATTAAGATAAACACTTTTACTACTATACAAATCCAAAACCTTCAGTGGGGGAATTATCACTGCGTTCAATTCGTGGCAGGAAGTGCTGTCATCCTTATCACTTCACAGAAGTGCTGTGCCTCACACACTTCACCCACGTGAAGGATTTGGATGTGGTAAGGCATTTTCTGACCTACAAGTGCTGAGCACCCCTCACACTCGTCAATGTCTCTCTCTAAAATGGGCGATCCCCATTTTAGGCCGCCGGACAGGACACCCTCCTCCCGGTTCAGTTACTTCCTCGCTATCTCCTTTTGCCACAATTCATTACAATCAATGCCTCTGTCTCAGTTTGTATAATTAAAATACGACCGTGTTCATTAATTTAGAAATTTATTATTAATAAATTTAGGTTAATGCGAGGGAGTAAGAGATAATGTATCTCCTGCCTCAAAGCGATCATTAAGTGTAGTTCCTGTGACAGGTGAACAAGGTCAGATGCAAAAGCCAGATAAATAAAGTGCATAAAAACATGTGCCAAAATGGATAAAGCCGAACCCAAACCTTTATCTAAAGATTCCCCCTTATCAAAACAAAATTCCCCCTTGAGGCAATGATATAAATGAATGCGGCAAGGGTGACGGTGGTCATTCTATCACAGACTCACAGTCAGAGAGCTCACTCAAATCGTTCTGTAAAATAGCAGTTTAAGTTTTTGGGGATTTTTATCCCACCCACCACAACCCCTTTTGTAACAACATATAAATAGTCGATACTTATAGAAATTATAATAGTAAAAAAAAAAAATGTAATAATTTAATTATCTAATAAATGAGTGGCAGGAAGTGCTGTCATCCTTATCACTTCACAGAAGTGCTGTGCCTCACACACTTCACCCACGTGAAGGATTTGGATGTGGTAAGGCATTTTCTGACTACAAGTGCTGAGCACCCCTCAGACTCGTCAATGTCTCTCTCTAAAATGGGCGATCCCCATTTTAGGCCGCCGGACAGGACACCCTCCTCCCGGTTCAGTTACTTCCTCGCTATCTCCTTTTGCCACAATTCATTACAATCAATGCCTCTGTCTCAGTTTGTATAATTAAAATACGACCGTGTTCATCAATCAAGGATTTTGTTGTCGACACGACATTGATATTAGGGCTATAACAGAAACCTGGCTTAACGTCACTGGTGATGACTTGATAATTCGTGAACTGTGTCCGACTGTGTATAAATTTATGCACTCTCCTAAATTGCAAGCTCTGGAGGAGGCGTAGGTTTCCTATATAAAGAAAGCATCGGCATCGAATCTCCACATCACAGAGAATTTAGATCTATTGAATGCCTTGATATTTCTTTTGTGAGCTCGAAGACTGTCAGAACCATTGTTATTTACCGCCCACCGCCATCTGGAACAAATGGTTTGTCTGTCAACTTATTTTATGACGAATTTTCAAATCTGCTTGAGGAGATCGCTCTCACTCCTTCGGAGTTTCTACTTCTTGGAGATTTTAATTTCCACATAGATGATCAGAATGACATTCATGCAAAACAGTTTGTTGATTTGATTGAATCTTTCAACTGTAAACAACTTGTAAATCAGCCAACGCACGTGTACGCACATACCCTATAGACCTGGTTATAGTAAGATCTGATGTCGACAATTCATTTCTTAGTGATCTGTGTGTCCTCGACCAGACAATATCTGATCATTCGGCAATTAATTTTCGTCTGAATATGAACAAACCACCGCATCAAAAGAGAAAAAAATTGTTTGCCGTAAATTAAAAGGCATTGATTTTTATTTTTTTAATTTTGACATAGGTAACTCTAATCTCCTGAATGATACAAGCGACTTGTCTTCTGCAGTGTTTCAGTATGAAGAAGTTTTACATTTGCTCCTAGACAAGCATGCACCTATAAAGCAACGTACCATCACCATCCGTCCTAAGACACCATGTTATAATGTTAATATTACCGAAGAAAAACGGAGTCGGCGTCGACTTTAACGGAAGTGGCGCTCTTCTAAATTGTTGAGCTATAGAACAGCTTTCGTGAATCAGTGTAAAGCTGAAAATAAACTGATCTGTGAATCCAATTAGCAAGTATATTACAACAATTTAATTAAGAAAAACGCTACCAATTCCAAATTACTATTCAAAACAGTAAATAAGTTACTTCAGAAGAATGTAGATCACCATATCCAAAAGCAGCTGATGATCAAAGTCTTGCGAACTCTTTTGCTGTTTTTTTTTACTACCAAAATAGAGAACTATCCACCTTTGCAAATTGAGAGCAAGCCTATATGTCGTCTTTCGATACGTTTAAACAAGTAACTGACAGTGATGTCTGGGAATTCCTTAGTAGTTCCAAGATGAAGTCCTGCCTACTTGACCCACTTCCTATGTCAGCACTCAAAGAATTCTTCTAGACATTCCTTGCTGTTTACACAAGAATTATCAGTCTCTCTCTGCAGAGTGCAATAATGCCAGAGCATTTAAAGATTGCAATGTTGAATCCATTATTAAAGAAGATCAATGCTGATTATGACATCTTCCAGAACTTCCGCCCTGTTTCTAATCCCAAGTTCTTGTCGAAGTTGAGCGAGAAAGCTGTGTTTGTCCAAGTCTACGAATATCTTGTTGAAAATGATTTGCATGAGGTCTTCCAATCCTCCTATAAGGCTTTCCATAGCTCAAAAACATCTCTATATTAAGGGTGCAGAATGGTATATTGCAGTCTTTGGACAAGAAGGAATCCGACATCCTGGTTCTTCTGGATTTGTCTGCTGCATTCGACACCATTAGCCATGATCAGTGGAACCATTCTTCTTTGGTTTGAATCGTATTTGTCATCTCGTAGTCAGTTTGTCAACATTAATGGCACTTCTTCCTTCACTCGCGACCTGAAAACTGGTGTTCCACAGGGTTCTGTCCTCGGTCCTGTTCTTTTTTCGTTGTACACGGCCCCTATTGCTGATATCATTAACCGTCATAGTCTCAACTACCATATATATGCTGACGATACTCTACTATATGTATCTTTTGAAGCGAATACTGGCAATGATTCTGTGCGGACTCGTATCGAAGGTTGTATTTCTATTGCTGATATACACCAACGTATGCTTTTTGATGGATTAAAACTTAATGAAGGAAAAACAATCTCAGTTCTTATGCTCTCCAAGTTTCGTCCTCGTCCTTCACTCAACCATATTCAAGTAGGAAATGAACTGATTCCCTTTTCTATCTCTGCAGTTAATCTTGGTGTCATTTTCGATGAAACTCTTTCCTTCGATGAACATATTAAGCAAGTTTGGAAGTCCTCTTTGTTCCACTTGAGAAATATCTCCAGACCAGAATCCGTAAATACCTGACAAAAGAATCGGTTGAAGTTCTTATTCACGCCTTTGTGACAACTAAGCTGGACTACTGTAACTCTCTCTTGTATGGCCTGCCCAAGCGTCTTCTCTCGAAGCTACAATCAGTCCAAAACTCAATGACCATATTACACCGGTTCTGACCCAACTACACTGGCTTCCTATTCATTATCGCATCGTCTTTAAGATCCTTCTTCTCGTTTGTAAATCATTGAATGGATCCTGTCCGCTCTACTTGTCCCGCTGTCTGAAATGTCGAAAATCTACTCGATCTCTTCGTTCTGTTTCAAACGAACTTTTGCTTTTGCCCGGCTCCAATTGTAAAAATAGGTACGCAATGCGTACATGTGACTACCGCTGTTAGCAATACATGAAAATGCATGAAAACACACAGACACACACAAAAAAATGATAGGTCAGTATTTTGAATCATTTTATACATGTATTGCTAATTTGAACATGGCACATATTATACATACATCTTTACTGGCTGTTTCCAAAACAGCATATATTAGCATTACATGAAGTCAACTTGTAAAATTCAGATTTTTGTACGAAACCCGGATAGCTTATCAGGTGGATAAATCCTAGCTAGAGAAGTCTCTAGTGGTGCTTTGAACAACCCAATTTAACTTTTATCCACTGAACAGCACTATCAGGTACATAACTATTCAGTGGATAAAATTTTATATTAGGTTGTTCAAAGCATGATTAGTACTGTTCTTTAGCTAGAACTGATAAACTAGACAGATCATGTACATGTAGATTATTTTTGTGGAAACACCAGATAAAATATTTATTTGCTAAGCTTTCAGCCTGTTGACTCACTCAGACCAAAAGCTTAGCAAATAAATGTTTTCCATGGTGTTTCCACAAAAATAATCTATATTACATTATCGCCTTGAAAACTTTCAAAGAATTCAAATAATCAACATTGTGTTCCAAAACAATATTTTACCTGTCATAAATATGCTGTTTGGTGGAATTCAAATGTAATGCACATCACTAACATTTTGTGATTCTGCCAGTATTTTAAATAAGACAGTACAACAATACTCCGCATTGTAGTTTCAACAGATATATTTCTTCATTTCAAGGCTTTCAACTATTCAAGGCTTTAAGTTTCCCAACAGTTCACAATAGCTTTTCAACAATTTATCAAAATCTGCAATTGGTGGCACTTAGACACCACATTATAGAATATTTTTGTACTTTCACAAGAGTCAGAATTCTGGTGTATCTACTATTCTGTGGTCAGACCATTGTAGCAGCTCTGGTGTGCACAAACTTTGGTTTTTTAATTTCGTTATACAAGCTATTGAACAACAAGTAAACAAAGCACCAAATCAAGGTTTTGTAATGTGTATGTAACAGCCAACATATTTTGCCGCACAAATCTTATATACACTGTGGCAGGTTACCTATGGGGCAAAAGAGGCATTTGCCCCCGGCCCCAGATTCTGACCGGCCCAATTTGCTGATTGTAATCAGCATTTATTCATTAATATATTCTGTAAACGCCAAGAACGGCAAGACGTTTAAATAGAACCCTTTTACACACTCGTCAGTTACTGTATACTTTAACTAGCAACTATCATATAAAGTTTTATACTTTTTCCTTTAATATGTTGTTTTCAAGTTTTTGCTTAACCCATTAAGCAGTATACAGCTTCACGTTTTTGTGATTTCCCTTTGCTACTGTGGACGTGATGTTTTTCGTTGACTTAATTGCAAGCACTTATCATAAATACTCCTAGGCTTTGTCCATTTTCTTTTGTCCTGTATTATACAGACTGAAATTAAGACCCCGTTTACACTAGAGCAAAAGTATCCAGATTCACATTGTTTTTCATCCTCATGGGAATAAAAAACAATGTGAATCCAGATTCTTTTGCTCTAGTGTAAACGGGTTATAAGTTGTCTGTTGTTTTTATCTCCTATTATAAATGTAGTTTTTGAGCTATTAACTTTTAATCCTGCTCTTGCAAAACATAAAAGTAATTCCTTTGGAAACCTCCTAAATGGCTAAAAACAATGTATTTTTACAACCAAAGTTTAATATGAAATCTGTAAGTTTTCCTTTGACATGTTCAACTTTCATTTTAGTCATCCCAATCAAAATTGGGAGTGGATTATCTGTGGATTATCGTTTGTTTTTGCTGTATATCAGGAGTGCTTCTTTTAATTGGAAGGTGGAGTGGGTGGGGTGTATTTCAAAAAGCATATAAAAGCAGGCGAGGGGTTGTTGCATTTATGTATTTCTAGTTATTATTATAATGTAGCGTAAAGTCTTACAATAACGTATAACGTATAATGTAGCGTTATGTCTTACAATCAAGCGTATAACGTCTTACAATATAGCGTAACGTCTTATAATGTAGCTCAACGTCTTACAATGTAGTGTAAAGGTCTATGTACACGATACGATTGTCATTCTGGCGTATGCCATTTTCTGTACGTACACAATTCTTGTTGATGATTCGATGGTGAATGTTGAAAAACGCCATTCACACGATCGACGGTGAATCACATACATCACGATGACAATCCTATACGACAATCGTATCGTGTAGATAGGCCTTAACGTCTCAGTTATATAACGAAGGGCGCGTTGAGACCGTTTACATGACAGAGCCATATAATAAAATGAGGTAAGTGATATTTTGCACGTGTTAAAACATTGCACTGCTCTTTTATATTTCTAGTTCATATTGGAAGAGATTGACATCACCGCCCCGGAGAACAAGATGTGGTTTGATAAATATAAAAACGATATCCCTGTTTTTCAATTTAATGGAAAATATCTTATGCGACATAAAGTTCATGAAGGCTTATTGGAAAGACAGTTAAGAGATTATGAAAAGACTCGGTAATTATCAACGTATGTAATAGGTTTTGGGGGAAAACGGCGTATATTAAACAATTACTGACAACAAGCCCTAATTGTCTGTGAGCTATTACCAGAATTAGTGACCCAGAGACGATAGTTACCGCCTTGCGCGCAATCTCGTACCAAGAGCCTGCGATCCTTTTGGTCAGTACCAAGGAACCGAGGCTCTAGGAACTCCGATGAAAGTTGTCATCTGATTGGTTAGTTTAAAAACAACAGTAAAATTTCAAATAATGTGCACGTTGCTAACTTGTTTAATCGATTTCCCGACGTTCTGTAGACAAATTTTATAAAACAGACCCAAAATACAATTGAACACATGAAATTATTCGGGGGAAATAAATCCCGACATTTTACAAGTTAAAACTATTATTATTGTTCGCTAAACAAACATCCATCGTCTGACTCGTCTCGTGATTCTTCGCAGCTTCGTCTCCGAACTTTAAAATTATGTTAGAGAATACAAGGTCGATATAGTTTAGTCGAAATTCCTGACAGAAATCGAAAGTACAATTCCTTACCTCAGTGGCTCAGCCGATCACTGCCGAGTGCCAACGGACATATAAAAACACTCTCGTCAAGTTGTCGGGTTGACGATTTAGAGAAACGCTAAAAAAGACCATTTGTATCGCAACGCTTTGTCTAGAACTTTGTAAAACATACTGGACTATCTTTGTCGGCAAACGAATAGTTTCCCTGGTCTTCGAACAAGCTAAAGATCGTCAATGACAGTAAGAAATTATAGGAAACTGGGAACCAGAGGACTGGGAACAAAAACCCAATTTTGGGGGGGTTTTTCATCGGAGTTCCCAGAGCCTCCGTTCCTTGGTAATGACCAAAAGGATTATTATTATTATTATTATTATTATTATATTATTATTATTATTATTATTATTATTATTAAAGCATTTATTTACCCACGATATAATTACAGCGTTGCTGATGTGGTCGTGTCTAATAAACTAAACAATTAACTAAATACCTAATATTATGTTAAATTTAAATTTATATTATTCAAAAGTTAAATTAAAAACTATTATAAAATTACTAACAGACAGAAGTTTTCAATTGTCTCTTAAAAGTACTTATATTTGTAGCTGCTCTCGTATCATTGTCTAAAGAATTCCGCAGTTTTGCACTTTGAAAAGATATTGACTTCTTTAAATAGTCTGTACGAGGTTTAGGCAACAAAATAGTCATTTTTATTCGCATATTTTATAAACATCGCCTCTAATGATTCTGGATAGTAACCGTGATAGGAGTGGAAAACAAAGAACAGCAATCTCTGAGAGTGCAATTCCGTTAAAATTTTCCAATTTGTTTCACGCAGAACAACTTCTTTTGGTGTTTGCAACTCCAAACTATGTATAATTTTCGCGGCTCGAGCATGAATGCGCTCCAACTCATCAAATAATGTTTTTCCACAAGATCCCCAAATAAGTAATCCATATGTGATTGAAGGTAATATCACTTTGTTGTAAAACTGTATTCTTTCTGTAGTAGGTAGAAAATAGAGTGACTTTAACAAATTGAGTTTCAGTGATATTGGCCGACAATTTTGTTTATCTCTCTCATCGTCTTTTTTGAACAGAGATGAGACTTTGGGCCATGAGATGAGACCATGTTGTAGGAACCTTATTCGACTCAGCACTAATTTTAAAAACTGACATTAAAGATGGGACTAAAGCACTTGCACCGTGTTTCAATAGCTTAGAAGAAACATTGTCAGTGGTACCTTACACCGAGGATCGCAGGCTCTGGGTACGAGATTGCCTTGCACGGTGACTATTGCATCACAAGGTATTGTTCTTCAAAAGTGGTTTGGATTACGGTACTTATTCGAAACTGCACTGAATTTACTCGTTTCAGTATCCCCTTTGAGTAGTCCTTTTGAAGTATGAGATTTTAGAATTTGTCGATTCGTTGAACTGTTCATTATTCCTTTTGGGTAGAAAGGGGGACCTGAGTAAACTTAGCGGGTGACTGGGCGGCCAATTCTTAAATCTGAATATTGTGATAGAAATACAAGTCTAACACACACAGTCTTGGTCTTAAAAAAAAAACGCTTCTGATGCTTACATTGATAACAAAAACAAAAGCGTACATCTATAGGTGATAAATCAACGTAATACAACTATAAACGAGTGGTACCTTATATCGGGAGCTTTACCACCTTTCAAATGGCCATAATTCCGAACTAATCAAGTTAGAGAATGATTTATCGAGATATTCCCAATTAATAAACTTTCTAATCACAAAAAGTACTAAATGTAGATCAAACAAAGTACCCGCAAAATTTCAACTTTTCTAAGTTAACTATGAACCAAATGTAAATTACATAACTATTATATGCATATTAAGATGACTTCATTCATATGCTTATTGATTTGCATGGTTGCCATAATACCAAGAAATAGCCGAAAACCTATTTTACTTATCTGTGTGAAACTTTGTGGAAATACTCTCTTATGGTTAGTGTATGCAATGAACTGAAGATGTTTGATTTAGGCCAATAATGGTTCAAAAGTTGTGAAATACTTACTATATTCAATTAAATTTGAAGAATGCATTTGACAAATGCACAAAAACTATTTGGCCAAATAACTTTATTCTAGTTCATTGCATACCAACTATATAGAATAACCACTGAAAAAAAATTATTGTTACAATTTACGAGTCTCGTCAGTTTTGGCATTTTGAGAAAATGCAACTTAAAGTTGTTTTTCTAGTTGGTTTCTTAGAGGTAAACGCCAATGTTCTCCAATTAATGGCCTTACAAATATCCAGACAGTCGCAAGCCTTGACATACCCTGGCCCAGAGGTTTTGGAGGTTGTCCGCCAGAAATTTGGAGGTTTGGAGAACTGATCACTATAAAACGAGCTATCGGCCATATTTGGTGCGAGGCGAAAAAAAGCGGGCAAAAACCGAAGGCGCGAGGCGAAAAAAAACGCGGGGGGCGCGAGGCGAAAAAAACGCGGGTCTCTGGTGAATTTGAATGCGAATCCTGGTTTCGACAAGGAATGCAAAGAATGTAAGGTGTCATATTCTAAAAATATTAGCCATTCATTGTCATTGACCCCAGACCTCCATGACTGGGCGCATGTGGGGGTTTTCCCGCTTCTTTAGCGTGAGAAAGGAGTCAAAACTCAAACGTAACTGTTCTCAGGCTCAGTGACAATAAAATGTGTTTACGCCGATGATAAAAGACAAATAGCTTTGTTTATGTCTTCTACTTCTTCAAAGCATACTCCAAGAAAGACTTATCCTTTGGAAATCCTTAATCTGAAAGAGATTTGTAGATTGTGTGGCATGAATTTCAAGATTGCTGGTCGTGGCTATTACAACATATTTTCAGCAAAGCACGACTTGCAGCGTCGGCTGTTAAGATTGCTGCAGCGCAACGTTATTGAAGAGAGCTACTTGTCCTCTGCGCTTTGTCAAGGATGTTTTAGAAAGATCGAAAAATTTGAGAAGTTTCAGAAAGAGCTGGACGTTTTTGTTACAGCTTGTTCGGAAAATGAAAGCATTCGAATCCGTGAGAAGAGGTGTTGGGATTCACCTTCTTTAAATGCTGCTTCGAATGGAACAACAAAGAGAGTACGCACGTCTTCCCCGTTAAAGGACATAAACAGCAAATTGGAAACAACCTGTAGACCGCCAGCAAGGCGGTCTCTCCTGATTGCAGATAATGTTTACGGTGGTAATTTGAAAGAAGTGAGCGGAAAAGTCCAGGTCAACAACACCGTTGTATTTACAGCCGAAAATCTTCTCCAACATGAAGAAGACAATCCCACTACGAAAGTTGAGGTAAATTATTAGCACTTGTTGACGAATTATGAATTTGAATTTTAGACTTATAGTCATAGATGACATACACATGTTAGTAATTAAACTAATATTTTTCCGTGCAGGTTTTCATACAATGGCCAAATCACTTTAAGAAAAAAGTAATCTACGACTTGGGAATTAAACAAATAATTGTGAACTTAACAGTTGGGAAATATCCTACTGTGGTAAACGCCATTTGGAAAAGGCAAGATTTTAAGGAGATGCTTTTAAAGAAATTTCACGAGGAAATTAATAACGAAACGGTTGAGATTTGTAGAACGACTACGCCTTCCCTGCTAAGGAAAATTTCCCCAGATAACCTGCAAACATTTTCAGCGGAAAGGCATGAACTAGAGTTGCAAGAGAGATGCCCAGTACTGTATCGTTGTCTCAGGTCGTGTGCTGTCTCCCCTGAGAAAGAGAAATTGTTGAAAGAGGGAAATGTAAAGACAAGTAAAAGGCCTCATCAAGCTCTTTCTGTGGCCTCTTCCGTGCTCCTGAAGTACAGAAATCAACAAATGTCTGCTCAGGCATACCGAACTGGGGTAATGCTGTGGAATGGAGGTACCAAAATGGAGGTAATATGTATTAAATCAAACACCAAAAAAAATCTTGAACCAGGAAATGAACTAAGCGCATTGTTTAGTTTAGACATGAGTACATTTTTCCTGCAATGAAATCGGGTTAATGCAATTATTCCATTCCATCCAATAAAGTTGCCCAGTAATGTCTAAACTGTATAGTATTATGTTTTTGCTCTTAAAAATGGTCAGTCTGTTTTTATTATGTCATGTCATATTTGTAATTTCTCTGTTCGGTTCCCCTGGATGCACTGCCTATAAAGTACTTTTGGTAGTTGGGACAATTGAGTGTGCTTGGTTTATTTATGGCCATGGGGAGATTGGGTATACCCACAGCCAATATCCACACCATGGGACAGGCAAATTTCTCATCCATTAGATGACCAACTAGTTGACACAGTCAAGATATAGAATAAGAGGGTTGCATAACATTGTGAAATTCTCAACCCAGAGTGAACAAGTGTAGCTGTTAAAGCCTAGTTCACACTTGTCGTAAGAATTGCAGCAATGTTATCGTGGCCGATGGCATAGAGTGCTGTCAGTCTAGACTGTTTGATTTGCATATATACAGCAGTCAAGACACAATAGAACAATAGAATAATAGAATAATATTGTATTGTGTTTTGACTGCTGTATATATGCAAATCATGCAGTGACATCGGCCAGTAGCATAACATTGCTGCGATTCTTACGACAAGTGAGAACCAGGCTTAAATCATGTTTTTTGTCCAATATCCCTCCTGAGGCAACCAATGGCAGTGCATAATTACTGAATAGTCTTCCAAAAAGACAATTATGCCTTGCAGTATCTTATAGAGTACACATATAGTCAGGCTTGGACTGGCTATTGTGCCATCTTGTGCCAGAACAATGACCAATTATGCCACTGAATAATGGCCAGCTATTGTTCTGGCACAAGATAGCACAATCCAAGTCCAAGCCTGCATATAGTGAAAACCATGTTTTATTACTTAGAGTTCTATTTATTTTATTTAGTGCTATGATAGGATGCATAAAATGGGACTGACTGTCTCACACAAGAGTGTATTAAGAAAAATTGACAGCATGTGTAATGGTCATGATGAAGGTGTTCTTCAGTGGAAAAAAGAGAAAGAAGAGAATGGAAGGAAACAACACATGGTAAACATGGTGCAGAAAGGGATTAATTCATTGGAACAAACTGGATCTGTAGACTTTACTCACTTAAAGACTGTTGTGAAGGTTCTGTGTGGGGAAGTATTTGATGATAAGTTATTTCAAGAATTGGTACAGAAAATAGCAGAATATGCACAGAGTCTTAATGTTACATACAGAATGGCAATTTCCAAATTGATAGAGGAGATGTCTTGTACATCCTTGTATCAAATAATTGGTGATAATGTCGACATATTTGTCAAGGCGAAGCACGTGGGTTCAAAAAATAAAAACAGGAGTATTCACTGGTTCAACTTGAGTGCAGTGAAAGATCGTGTTAATGGTTCACATCTTTCAAATAGAAAGCCTCAGCGACCTGTTAAGGATGTCAGCAATATTGACTTTCTTCCATCTACCGATGACAATGACAAATTAATAAATGAATTTGTTGTCTTGTGTGAAAGAGTGATTGTTGACAACATACCTGCTTTCAGACTGTTCAAGAAATTTGTGGTTAAGCATATTCCACATGTGTATGCTGAATTGATGAAAACACAATCAGAAGAGGTACATGTGCGTTAATATTGTTTTTATCATTAGCTATTTTTTTGGAGGGTGAGGGAGGCAACGGGCAGGCCTATTATTTGAAAGATTTAAGCACCTAAGATATTGGGGGCTTACATGGGGGGGGGGGGGAGGTTATTAAGGGAGTTTATTTTCTGAAGTTTATCGCTGATATTACAGTAATCTGGTGGATTAAGTTACAGACCTTGGGCTCAATTCCCAGATTGGGACAGTCAGATAAATTTTAATTATATAATTACATATACTGTATAATTAAAATATATAAAAAACTGACTGCCACACCCAGAAATTGAGGCACAATCAGAACAGTCAGATACTGCATGTATAATATTTATACAATACACAACTGTTGTTCTTTAGTGTCTACAAGAATACATTTCGTATTCACAAGGTACAGTATAAGTTAACATTGTGATTTACAATTATATTACTATTAAATTGTGTAGAACCCTCTCGGATTGTTGTTCAAGAATGAAAACTCCACGGATCAGATGATAGACATTCTAGATCATATACAGTCGAGTTATGTTCCTGTTCAGCCTAATGTTGATATCAATGATGATGATCCTCACAATAATCCTGTCACTATTCAAGATCCAATATTTTTTGGAGGGGATCAATTAACTGAAGAGAGAAGTCGTAATGCAAAACTGGCCCGTAGTGATGGAGATGATGACATTGAGAGATTGGAAGGTATAATGCCCAAAGTTGAAGACTGGCATGCTTCTAGACTGGTGTATCAGGTTGGTTTTTCAA
Source organism: Corallium rubrum (assembly GCA_964035015.1). NCBI lineage: Eukaryota > Metazoa > Cnidaria > Anthozoa > Scleralcyonacea > Coralliidae > Corallium > Corallium rubrum. The sequence continues at coordinate 12,553,107 of OZ036000.1, read as the reverse complement.
AGTATTGTATAAATACAATTAACCATATTTTATCCATGTTGGGGTAACATTGTCCCCGAGCCGAAGGCCCGGAGCCCGGTGAGGGTGCTAATCTCGACACGCTGGGGACAATATAGTTCTTGACAAAAAGATTTGAACTAACAACATAATTTATTCTTGACAAAAAGACTTGAGAAAGGAGTTTTTGGGAAACGTATATCACTTTTGAAAGAATAGAAACAAATCAATGTCTACGTATAAAGCAAAACAACGTCTTGAGTAGAAGGAAACCTGTCAAACCGAAACTCAAAAGGAGGAGAAAGCAAGAGTGAAACTTGAAAACCGACGAAGAAATAAAGGCCGGCGAAACGGTTTAAGTTTACGGTAAAAATATAGAGCAGCCGCTCTCAGTAATCACGAACATTTAGTAGCAAAACTGTTCGAGTTTCCCACTTTCCTTACGTATATCCTATCACTGTTAATTTTGTTTTCTCTTTTGTGTGTCCTTAAAATTTTATCTGTGGCTGCCGTCTTAATATCGTTTTTCAAATAGTTTTCTTATTGTCAAAACCACTTGTGACTAACGTAGCTTGTCCATAATTTGGCATAAAAATCGGAAAAGGAGCATTTTTTCTTCTGTAAAACGTACAAATGCTGTTGAAATATTTATTAACATGTAGGCGAAACAATTTCAGCACTTTGAAATGTATATAACCCTAATATTTTGACAAATTTTCCCGCCTGCCTCGGTAGTCTGGTGGTTAACATAGTCGACTTGCACGGTAATATGGTCGAGTTCAAACCCTGGAAGCGACGTGCAATTTCCTTTATCTCAATATTTTTCACGAAATATCATCCTTAAATTTTTCTTTGTTCCTCGTTACTTTTTCCTTGAAAAAATAGATTTATTAAAACTGCAGTTTTTTTTATTTCAAATATTCTACTAGAATTAAAACTATATTTTAATCAACAGGAGTGGCTATTTCCAGTCCCCCAATAAAAAAGAGCGCAAGGGGAATATCAGGAGGTATTTACAAAAATTCATGCAAAAGCGGGCGAGGGGTTATTGCGTTCATGTATTTCTAGTAAGTAAATAAATTTGATCTTTCACCTCAACAAATATATTTAAAATATACATAATTGTAGCCTCCTCCGCAGACAAATATGGGGCTTCCCAAACTGTGGACTGTCAGCTGTTCGGGGCAATGTTTTGGCTGAGATCTTCCTTTTGGCCAAGCAGGACAGTACAAAAGAGATTGGAAGCTGGTGAAAATAAGGGGCTCATAATCCTCCCTCACCAGCTCCCAATCCCAAAGTTGGATGGTATTTATATTTCAACTGCAGTACCGTGCATCGATTTATTTTCTAACTACAGTATATACAGTAATATTAAATATTCTTCTTCAATAGATCCTATATGACGTACTGTTTAAAGGGAACTCATCTGTTGATGTGGCTACAATGTGTTCCAACATGAATGTTATCAACAACAGCAATGCTAGAACTACTAATGTACTTAACAATTTAAATCAGTGTAAAAACGTTATTAACATGGAAACCAATGCCATTGTAACTGCTTGTGCTATGACATATTTTAGCATGAGCTCTCTCAATATGGCAGTGGATGAGGTTGTTCCTCCAAACGTATTGAATGGTGATGATGATTCAAAGCGGTTATGGTATCATAGGCATGTCAAAAGTATGGTATCAAAGTATGTAATGAACACAGAGTCTGAAATTTTCCACAATATGGTAGAAGGAGTGCGACAGCAGAGTCCACCTAAGCCCAGAGATATTTACAACTGCAGAGCTTGTAACAAGGAATATCATTACAAGAAAGCAAGAGAAAATCATGAGAAAAAGAAGCATAGCTACATTCACATAGATCCACCTTCGACTGATCTGAGTCAAGAAACCGAAAAGAGTAAGAGTACTGACAAGTCTGATTACATCTATAATTATGCCTGTGTGAGACTTAGCATGGGCTTGTTCGTACGGAATTTCGATGATGCAGTCAGAGAGGGGGATGGACAGCGGATTATAAGGTGCTGGAAGTACATGACATTGTTGTTCAAGGCATACCACCACAGTAAGTATGCATTTGCAGGTTTACAGCTACAGGCTAACATATATGCACTCTGTACACCACGTGAAGCACATCGTCTGATGTGGAATAGAACTGTTAATGTGAATGTGAATGGACAAAAGGGAAAAAACATATCCCTTGATCTCAGGCTAGAGCATCTAAATCACATACTGAAGGAGATGTTAAGAAACCTTGGTCCTAATCTTAACGAACTAACTGCAGCACGTGCCAGTCATTCACTGATGTTTATTGAAAAGATGCTTCGGTTTGCAGATGATGAAATGGGCAGACATCCACCATCTGGTCATCATGTAATTGCAAAGCGCGAGTCTGACTTTAAAGAACTCGTCAATCAGTTCCACATGAAAGGAAAAGTGTTCTGTTTTACAGAAGGCAGGGAGTATGACAAGTTTCCCAAGTTTGATCGCAATGTACTAAGTAATATAAATTTCAAAAACCTTAGTGACTGGATTAATGAGCACAAAAAGAAGCTCAGTGCCACTAGTAATTATATATAAACTTGGCTTGTGCAAAATCGTACCTTACGGTATGTCAGTGTAAGTTTTACCATATTTTCACGATAAAGTTTGATATTCTGAGTTATATTGTATATAGTTTGCATACTAATGTGGTGAAAGAAAAATTAATACATACTGTAATGGTATAAAATGCCCAAATAAACCACTTATTGTGCATCATATCTTTAACCCTTAAGGTGCGGATAGGGTCAAATTTGACCCTACAGATACTTGGGCTCCCTGTAGCAGAAGTATGCAAGCTAGAGCCACAATGCATATGTCCATTTGAAGAGCATGACTTCCTCTTCAAGGCAAAAATAAAATCAGCCCCCTACGAGTTAAATTAAACCAGTGAACATGATGGAGGGAATATTTTTTATATGCTGTACATATATGTGTACTTATAAAACAAGAAAACAGTCTTCAATGATGCTTTCCCAGTTCTTATTCAATCTGAAGACTCTTCATCTGAATCACTTATGTCAACAAAGAAATAAGGCAGAAACTCACTTTCTGGCAGTTCAGTTGTTGAGCAACTATTTGAGCCAGTGTCAACAGCCTCGCGATCACTTTCATCAATGTCATCAAATAACTCATTAAAAATGTTTAATATCTCCACTGCATGTTGACGATTGAATACAGGTAAGTGTGCCATTATGTAGTCTATGCTAAAAACATAGTTTACTTGTTGGACAACAAGTTCAACCAGTTTGTCGGAGAAACCTGTAGAATACTGTGCATGCAAATAGTAGTTGCAATTTCCAGTAAGTTGGGATTGATACTCAGTCAGAATTTCCTTCAGCACTTGTTTATCTTCTCATGAAACAATCCTTTCTTTCAGAGTAATGGAATTGTCACTATCCACCTGAGCTGTTTTGTGATAGTTGACTATTTCCTCAATGCAACAGTCCCCAGCACAAAGACAATGCTTATGACAATGCAAACAGCACAAATGATTGATGTCTGGTTGGACAGGGTTTGGATCAAAATCCTGCAGAAGTATTCTTCTCAAGCAAACATTTGAATCATCAGAACAAAATGCCCGCACTTTTTCATCCATTCCTTTAAGTAAAATGCCATTATAAAACAATACTGCTTTTGATGGTAACCCATCTCGTCCAGCCCTTCCAATTTCTTGAATGTAGTCATCAATGTTGCGGGGGGGGGGGGGGGGGGGCTAAATGCATGATCAAACGTATGTCCTTGAAGTTCACACCCATTCCTAATGCATTGGTGGCAAATACAAGTCTACAAATCCCTGATGGTAAATGTAGAGACTCCAGAACTTGAGTCTTGATTATTTCACTTGTGCAATGGTGAAACATTCCAAACAAACAATTTTCAGATTTGTGCTCCATACCATTGGGATAAGAGTCAGAACCAAGTTCAAATCTGAACCATGAATACAGAGATGCACACTGCTTTATTGATCTACAGTACACAATAGTTCTCTCCATGTTTTGTTTTTCCTTTTTAAGTTTATCAAGTAGAAACTGAAAGGCTGATTTGAAATTCTTGCCAATTCGTGCCTTGGACAAATAAATATTTGTTCTATTTGGTGTTTGCTCGATTAGGGCACATCCTTGCCTGAATGATAAGGTTTGGAGTACAGCTTCTTGAATCTTCTTCGTGGCAGTAGCAGTGAGGGCCAATACTGGTGTGACTGGCCTTTGAGGACCAAGTGACCTAAGTTCGGCTAGACGTGAAAAGCACTCTCGAAAAGCTGCTCTTTCTCCTTTTCCAAGTCCCCTATAATATGATAAGAAAAACAACATCCCTATCATATCAACAAGGGTTTTTTCAGATACCAAAACAAATAAATTATATTAATATAAAGAATGTAAATAGTCTTTATCCTTTAAAGGGTTAAATAAAGTTGTTGTTGAACAAGTACTTTACAGTATAATTGATATTCCTATACTGTAGCTCACATCACCAGAGGTTGTCTCAATTCAGCAAAGAAGTATATAAAATAAAACATGAAGTTCTGTTGTAATGTATTGTATACATATTTGCAGTACAATTCCCATACAAGGCATTGACCTATATTAGGTGATGAATTGCAGTTGACCTGAACCACTTTGTCATGCCTTGTATGGGAATTGTACTGCAAATATGAATTATCCACTTGAGTGGTGAATAGAAAGGAATCACCATTCACAGAGCCACGTACAAAAGTGTTTATAATGGCTCAATTCGAAGCAAGAATTAAACACATCCAACTTTATATCGGATGTACATTGTACACTTATATTATAGCCTGCGACTGACACAAGAAAATTTGTATTAAAATTATTAAACTCACCACTTTGGGACGACGTGAACTTCATCTGTAACAAAGCCAAGCAAATTTGTCTGGTAAACTTCCGATGACACCATTTCTCGCCATTTCTCATTTCGAATGATGGACTCGGGGTTACAAAATACGAACGTAAACTCTCCATCTAGTATTGCTTTCTCATCCTCTTCGGTTGACAGTGAGGTAACACGGAATCCACGCTTTCTTAGTTCGCGGACGTGAGAGTCAATCAAAGAGTTCAATGGGCAAATGACTATTAAGATGGGTTTCTCTGGGAAATTGTGGCTTTTCCCAAATCGTTGTACCACACTCGGTGCTATTTGGAATATTAAACTCTTCCCATAACCGGTTGGCAGGATACAAAATACGTCTTTACGCTGAATAAAATTGAACAAGGCCCGGTATTGATGTTCCGTTAGACTTGTAATTTCTGGAAATCTCTCTTTCAAGACCTCTTTAACTGCTTCTTTAAACTCCGGTTCGTTTATCGACATGACACGCTTCGCAGGCAGTATTAAACTCTTCCCTTACGAAAATTTCATATGTAAATTTTTCACATATGAAATTTCCACATATGGAATTGGAACCTTTTCACATATGAAATTTCCACATATGAAATACAGTTCCACATATGAAATTTCCACATATGGAATTGGAACCTTTTCACATATGAAATATAATTCCACATATGAAATCACCACATATGGAATTGGAACCTTTTCACATATGAAATTTCCACATATGAAATACATACAGTTCCACATATGAAATTTCCACATATGGAATTGGAACCTTTTCACATATGAAATATAGTTCCACATATGAAATCACCACATATGGAATTGGAACCTTTTCACATATGAAATTCCCACATATGAAATTTTCATATATATATATGGAATAAAATATTTTCAGATATTCAATTATTAAAATACAATTTATGGGAAATTAGACATTAGAATATGCAGAATGTGCAAAACTTGAACTTTACTTAAACAATTGAACACCATATTAACACATTCAATATTGTTTGTTTTTAGTAATAAACATACTAATTTAATTTTAGAAATATATTATCAATTTACATCGAAATTCTAGAATTTAAAGTTAAATTCACCTGGCCCAGCTATGCAAAAGGCAATTACAATATAGCACTAGTTGTACATTTTGTACGACTGTAAATTCAGCTCATTTTATCAAACGTTGAACTTTTTGAGGTATTCAACAGTAAGCTTATAGTTATGTACCAGACAATAAATAATCAGCAAATGTTCAATATGATTACTGGTCTGGTAACAAACAATTGCACTGTGGAAAGTTAACCTACTTTTGAACAACTGGCCCATTGTGTTTACCACAAAATAATGTACACATTAAATGTAAAATATTAAAATAAATAAATAAATATACCGGTCTATATGACTGTAAAAACAAACTATTTTAGTCCTTCCTCTAAACGTCTTTTTCTTTTACACGCTTCCTTCTCATCTTTAATTTTTTGGGTAATTGCATTCCGGACAGCAGTAGGAGTAGTCCTGGCAACATAACCTGTGAAATATACAATACGATTCATAATTACATGATTACCAAGGTTATACAATTGTTATTTTTGGGAATGAGATCATGCAATATGAAAAATTTAATGCTCTTTTCCCTTTGCCTGCACAAACCAGGGAAATTAGAGATTAAATCACCCAGTGAGAACATTTGAAACCAAGGCAATCATGGTATTAATTAGTTAAAATTATTCTCACTTTAGAAATCTGATATATACTGATAAATACTGATAGCAAGTCATGTCAGGAAATTAGTGATTAAATGTCCATCTAGCCTCAGGATATAGTCTGCAAGCAAACTTTTCCCCCACCCTTAGAGAACGGTACAACAATAATCTCTCACCCACCCGAGCATGGGTGAGAGACTGTCTGCTATCACAGATTAGCCTTGGGAGAAGTCCCTCAGATATACATGCTCATTTGGCTGGCTCAGACAGGAATAAGTAATAATCACTTGACCCAACACCATTGTTACCACCCCTTAGAGAGTAAAATCATCTGCTGGAGTGTGAATTATTAATGTCAATATTAAACTTTATAATTATGAAGTATATTTAGATACTATCTTCCATCATACACTGTATCACAGATGGGCTATCAGATGTGATAATGACCTACCAGCTGACTAGCTTCCCAGAGTCAAGAGTCCAAATGTCACATGCTCATACATTCCTCCTAACTACAAGATTGCAGTTACCGAGCAAACAATTTGGACAGAAAATTCTACTTTCCTATTTATGAACACAATTAGAATATAGGGATGTTCAGTAATGTACAGTATAAGGAATATGCAGTATCTGTATATCATTAAAATTATACCAATATTATTAGTATGACACTATACCAGTTTGAGTCTTACATTTTATCAAACCGGTCAACTTTCTAAAATATCCAGATGTGTGATATGTGTTCTTAGCATATCAATGATACTGATATATATATATATATATATATATATATATATATATATATATATATATATATATATATATATATATATATAGCGAAGGCCTTTTCTCGAAACGTTAGACCACTCACGTTCTCTGTTTCAGCAGTATTATACCATATTTCGATTGTTGTTTCAACACTGCCTACACAGCACACTACTTTTTTATATATATATATATATATATATATATATATATATATATATATATATATATATATATATTAAAAATCGCAGTATACAGCATCAGTGTCACTTTAAAAAAGACATACAGTTAGACCAATATATAACCTGCTAATAGTATTTTGAGATATAAACATGCCTATTGGAATAGATCATTATGTCATTAATCAATAAATAAACTACCAGTATTATTTAAGGATTTTACTTACCAATATAGACAGCAAGTTGAATGGTTGAACACAACTGAACGTGGTAACTCTACCCTATGGACTAGAAAACAAGAGAAAATAATATATGAATGGATAAGCAAACAAACAAACAAACAAACAAACAAACAAACAAACAAACAAACAAACAAACAAACAAACAAACAAACAAACAAACAAACAAACAAACAAACAAACAAACAAACAAACAAACAAACAAACAAACAAACAAACAAACAAACAAACAAACAAACAAACAAACAAACAAACAAACAAACAAACAAACAAACAAACAAACAAACAAACAAACAAACAAACAAACAAACAAACAAACAAACGCACACACACACACAAAACATACTTTACTGTTAGTCTGTTTAATACCAACAATTTAATATTTCATATAATCACAAATAACTTTTACCTCAAAATCTGAATGCTTTAGTTTTACATAAGATAATCCTTATCATGAAAGCAACGGTGGCTAAAGAATGGTAAAAAAAGAAAGAATGATTTGAGAGTTTGTTAGGAACCACAATTGACTATTAATACTGTAAAATTGTGAAGACAAGAAGAGATTTTATAAAGCCAATATTGTTGACGACAAAAGATGATGACTTTAATAATAAACATTGACTTCAACTACACTAACTTCGATCAGTATAAAATGGTTTGTATTGGACAATCAAACAGGAAATTGACAACGAGAGCCACTGTAGGACGATAGAAAACAAACGATTACTGAATTAGCTTTACCTTGCTGGTAGCCTCGTGCGAGCGAAGCTTCTAGGACTTTCTTGGTTCAACTCGATTTCCATGGCTTTTAGTTAAATCTTTCCGTAGAGATTAGATTATTTCCTAAGATTAATAGGTACTTGTATTATATATTTACAATTTTGAGCATGGTTATTCGCAAGATCGTAATTCTGTATCAAAGAATAGTTAAGTTTTAGTCTAGGTTAGCGAAAACTTATCGATCAATGCCTGATTATACAATTTTATTTTCTTGCATAAATTTAAAACTTGGGTGAGCTAGGAAACTATTGTCGAATATATCTTTAGATAACCATATAGCAAATATTGCAAATACTGATCTGTTACAGAATTTATAAATAAACATGTGCATATTTCTGTTTTTAGCTTAATAAAGTCAAGTTTCCTGTTTTTGTAACTATTTTTTACTGCAGCAAAGCATTCCCTATCATAGTAGTATAAATTGGTAATAATTACAAAGTGATTTATTTCATGATTTTTTTCCACATATGAAACTTAACTTTTACATATGAAATTTTTTATTTCATATGTGAACAATTTTTCATATATGAAATTCATTATTTCATATGTGAAAATTGTTGTCACATTAATTACGAAGTGATTTATTTCATATGTGATTTCTCCCCACATATGAAACTTAACTTTCACATGTGAAATTTTTTATTTCATATATGAAATTTTTTATTTCATATGTGAAAATTGTTGTCACATTAATTACAAAGTGATTTATTTCATATGTGATTTTTCCCCACATATGAAACTTAACTTTCACATGTAATTTTTTTTTATTTCATATGTGAACAATTTTTCATATATGAAATTTTTTTATTTCATATGTGAAAATTGTTATCACATATGAAATGAACAAAATTCATATGTGAAATTATTCATTTAACATATGAAATATAGCATTTCATATGTGGAATTGTTTTCCACATATGAAATTCGTCATTTCACATATGAAATAGTTCATTTCATATGTGAAATTCCAACTTCATATGTGAAATGACATATGAAATTTTCGTAAGGGTTGTGTTTATATCAAATATCATCGCAATTCATCGGAAGCCAGATCGGAAACGTAGAACTATATAGTATCCAATCAGAACACGCAGTTTATTTCCACTTGGTCAACAACCAATCAACGCTTACGTTCAATTTTTGAAAGTTATGTCTGGTATGAACCTGAAAAACCCCGCCAATGTCACCAGAGGGTTATCTCGGGATCCAGAAAAAGGGGATAATAGAGACAGCAGAAAGGGGATAATACAGAGATCCCTCTGGTTCCCAGGGTAGCCTTGACAAAGTTGTCGCGGAAATGAGATCAAGATTTGAAGGCAATGATCAAAAGGTGTTGTGTGCACTTGCAGATGTTGTCTTCAGCAGTTCTCCAACCAACGCAAATATTAAATTTGTGTCGGAGTTCTATGACGTTGACAGTGAACTTCTCAGCAGCGAGAAGGCAATTTTCGAGAATCTTGATGCTGACTCATGCGCCGAGAGAAATAACGCTGCAATGATGGTGAAAACCATGTATCAAAATGGTGTTCACGAAGTTCTGCCCGTTTTTTCAATTCTGCCCGCGATCCCGGCAACATCCTGCTCTGCTGAGAGGTCGTTCAGTGCTCTTCGCCGCTTAAAAACCTATCTTCGAAGCACAATGGGCCAAGAACGGTTAAGTAGCATCGCCCTTATTAACATCGAGAGAGCTTATGCAAACAAGACGCTAACGAACGATATGCAAAGGATAATTGACAATTTCGGACAGCGACATAATCGTAGTTGTTATTTCTTCTAAAACATTTGATTAAAACATTTGATTCCCGAATCCCAACTAATTCGTCATTTGTATAAACAAATACTTCTCGAAACTAGCGCCGTGAGACAAGCACATATTATTAAACATGGAATGAGCGCATAAGTAGCGTCTTAGCCCCTAAGACGCTCGCGTGATTAAAAGTTCTGATTGGTTCACAAAATAAGTGGGTATTATTTCAGTCTTCCGGTTCATCAAGGTAAAGCCCGCCAACAAAACAAATTGCGCCGTTTAGTTCGTCATACACAGTCAAGTTTCTTTTACTTATTGGTTTGGTTTCGAAATTATTTTATGATGGCAGAAGACAACACAAATGTCAAGGTGAGAATCAATAACTTTTATTATTTTCTACAATTCCTTTACTGTTTACAAAATATATATATCACGTTCAATTCTAGCCTTCATTCACGGGTCACGGCTTAAATCAAAAGTTACTTTCACGTACACGTAAACCTAGTTACCTAGTCAGTAATTTTTCTAAAAATAGTTATATTTGACAAAGATGTTCACAATTTATACAATTTATTGTTAACAAATTCAGTTGTCTTGTGCCAGAGCTCTGGGATAATCGGTTCACGCCATCGCAGGATTCTTGTTATCCGGAAGAAGAGTAATCTTTGCACGCTGACCAAAGCGGTAAAGTCAAACGTTGAAAATAAATATTTCGACCACGATTAACTTGTGGTGTTCATATGAAAGGTTTATATGTACTTTTTTTGGAATGGGTATTCATTTCCTTCAAATCTTTTTGGTTTTCGAGAAATTTGACTTTGTTTGTCGTATTTTTGACACACTGTATGCCGCCATGTTTGCTTTGCTTGCGGGCGAAAGCGGCCGCTCCCATTAGCGTTTTGACGTCATTGAGTGATAGAAAGAAATTGTCCTTCGACAGCGTGGTGTTTATTAGCATAAACATCTTTGGTTTATCGGTTTATACGTTTTACAATGCCCCATTGCATGGTGCCCGACTGCACCCAGACTGTGGGAATAAGTTACCATCGACTTCCTGCGGATGATCGACTGCGACAAGCCTGGCTGGCCAGAATTCGCCGTACTAATCGTCGTTCGCGCAGCAACTCGTTTCTTTGTTCGGAACATTTTACGCCTGATTGCTTCGATGAAACTATACCTGGATTAGTGGCTGGCTACCAGAAAAGGAAGAAACTGAAAGGTAATTCGGTTCCATCAATATTTCCTGGAAGATGTGCCGAAAAACCTAGAGTTGCCAGCGAACGAAGACATTTCAGACGCTCCAGACAAGAGGTATTGCCGGCTGTAACACATTGTGTATATATATATTAAAATACTCGTACATATTTAAAAAATAAATAAAATTCAAAACAAACAAACACAATGACTAAAGTTTGTTTCTTTGTGTTTATTGTAGTTAAATGATTATCCAGACATTACATTCAGACATTACATATTTTCTTATTATAAGATGCTAGACGACCTTGTTTCATTCGAAACAACCTCAAAGGCAGAGCATGTGAACCCAATACCTTGAGAATCACCTGAAAACTCTGCTAGTAGTGCTAACGATGTAAGTGAAATGCAATTCACCGATGACGATCTTGGGCTGGCGAGTATCGAAGAATGCAGATCGTCTGAAGGTACTTGTACTGATGCTCCTTTAGTTTTATCCTTTGCTGTAGACTATGACACAACAACTACAACTGATACTGAGATCCAGTGTGAACTGTTAGTAAGAGCAACTAGAAGTGTTGAAGTGCAAACGGAACCTGTACTTTTTCCCTGTCAAACAGATAACAACCCCCCAAGTCCACATGAAGTTGCATATTCTGTTGCTGTTGCTGTTGACCATTGTTATAGCCATAAAACTCTGCCTTCTTCACCCATTCCTGCTACAAGTCAAGCTCTGTATATATCTCCTTCAAAAAGCATTTCTTCAGGGCCGGTTGATTCCGATTCTGATGGAGATAATACTAAGGATATTTACTTGCCTGGTTCTGCAGACAGCCAATCTGAAACAGAAGCTGATAATGAACTAGATAGGGGCCTCCTGCAACGGAAAAAGTTTATTGTGTTTGAAGAACAACTCGATGAGCTTTTTGTCAGTTGTTCCACTTGTGGTAAACCCATAGCTGAAAGTTCAAAAACTTTTGTTGGTAGTATGGTTGTGGTACAATCATCATGTATTGATGGCCATGATAAAACATGGCAATCGCAACCCATGATTCATGGAAAAGTTGCAGGAAATATGATGATTGCAGCATCCATACTCTTCAGTGGTAATTCATTCGCAAATGTAAATTCACTGGCATGTCGCCTCAACCTGGCTTTTATAAACAGTGCTCTCTTCTATAAAATACAGAAGAATCATCTATTTCCTGTGATCGAGAAGCTTGGAAAGAACACCAAGATAACCTGTTCAAAGAGATAAGAACATCAAATAAATTAGAAGTGTGTGGAGATGGCAGAAGCGATAGTCCTGGACACTGTGCAAAATATGGTACATATACAATAATGAACGAAAGCAGCAGCAAAATTATTGATTTCAGTCTCGTGCAAGTTACTGAGGTGTCTTCATCTACATGTAATGCTATGGAAGCCGAAGGGTGCAATGGAGTCCTCCAAAATATGAAGGCAAAAAAAGTAAAGGTGAAGTGCTTGAGAACTGACAGACATGTTACAATTATATCTGAGATGAAGAAGAAGCATCCTAAAATCACACACCAGTATGATGTATGGCATCTCGCTAAATAGGTAGTCAAGAAACTAACAAAAAAGGCCAGGAAGAAGGACTGTGCAGAACTAATGACCTGTATACAATCTGTATCAGCTCATTTCTGGTGGAGCATATCAACATGTGAGGGGAATTATGACTTACTCATTGAAAAATGGACTTCCATTGTTCATCATGTTGGTAACAAGCATTCATGGAAAAAGTCAAAGCTCTTCAAGAAATGTGTCCATCACAAGCTTACAAGAAGAGAGGTGAAAGCAATATGTTGGCTCAAACCTGGAACTGCTGCACATGTGGCATTGGAAGAGATTGTCTTCAACAGCCGACTGTTAAAGGATATGAAGTTGGTCACAGAATTCCATCACACTGGTAATCTGGAGGTGTACCATTCCATGATGCTGAAATACTGTCATCCCAAAAGACAGCATTTTAGTTACGAAGGAATGGTTGCTAGGACACGGTTAGCTGCCCTTGATAACAACAACAATTGTCGCCGAGATCCAGCATAGTGAATCAAAAGGCAGTCTACGGTACAATGTGGTCTTTCCAAAAGTTCGTAAGACATGGGTGGTCAAACCAATAAAACAGCCGAAGACATATAGTTACCTAGATGACATGATGGAAAGAGTCCTGAAAGGTGATGAAGTCGATGGAGCCTGCAAGTCTACGCCATTTGCCAAAAATATTGCTACAAAACCTAAGCCAAATAAATCAACAGCAATTGCAAGCCACATCAGCAGATTTAAGCAAAAGTAAACAGTTATCTGTTTTAAAACTTGCCTAATTACAAAGGTTGCAGATTAAGGTGATTAAGTCAAAGGTATATTAATGGAACCAAAAAAGTAGAATGCTGCATAGGCAGTGTTTTGAATTATAGAAAAGTTAATAGGTTGTGAACTGCCGAGAATTTTGAAGAACGAAATACTGACGTTTCTGACCACACACCCATGATAAACAACAATTTCTTAAGGTATGTATGCCTTTCAATTCTCAAAATATATAATGAAGTATAATTAATACTAACAAATAACAACTAAATAATATATACATGTAATTATACAAAATTCAATTTTCCCCATCAGACGCTTCCCTATGCCCAACAAACACATGTTCATCTTCTGGTCCAGGAGGTGGAAAATGCGCTCTGATACAGCTTGCTGCACAAGAGGGAATCACAACTCTCACGTGCCTCCCAAGTACTCCCCAGCCTAATCGTAAGTAAGTAAGTAAGTAAGTAAGTAAGTAAGTAAGTAAGTAAGTAAGTAAGTAAGTAAGTAAGTAAGTAAGTAAGTAAGTAAGTAAGTAAGTAAGTAAGTAAGTAAGTAAGTAAGTAAGTAAGTAAGTAAGGACTTGGGGCTAATCATCCTTACTTGCAGCCAGTGGCTGAATTGCAAAGGACGCAGATCAACGTGGCCGTGTCGAGGCATATCAAGGCGCTCGAAGCAGCCGCCAACGACACAGTTCAGACCACGGATCACAGCTGAGATGTTAGGTGTTGATTTTATGGAGGGAGGAAAACCGAAGAACCCGGCGAAAAACCCTCGAAGCACAGGAGAGATCAACTACAACTCTACTCACATGAGTCCAAGCCGGACAACGGGGTCATTCCCAAGCGGTCACCCATCCAAGTACTAACCCCGTCTAACCGGGCTTAACTATTGGTGAGAGGCAGCGCGCTAACAGCACACGCGAAGTTGTCTATATGCAATATGCCTGTGTTTTTGGTGTTCTGGTCCTTCATAAGCATTCTCATATTGTTGCTTATACTGGTAACATGCTGTTCGAAGAACCACTGATTCAAACACGCAGCCGAGAATCCAGGGTTATCAGTTATGCAAGAAATATTTGTTTTTAATTTTTCGAGGACCACCGCTTCTTCGTTGAGGGAGATCATCTCGGGGATTTCTTGGCAACAAACATACTCTACCACTGCATCAATCATTTGACAATTGCCACACTGACACCTAACGTTACATTAAAGCATATTTAAAAGAATACAAACGAAGTCACCTTGCAAACAGTCTTATTATTTTTCTTTGCTCCCAAAGTGAAGTCTTTATATTTATATTTATATTTATTGATATTTATTTGTATGCATTTAAATTTGAAGAAGTCCGAATACTCGATTATTTATTAACAATTATGGTCACATTTTACAAGAGATTATGTTGTTGTTTTAACTTACCATTCTAGGTTATCCAACCGGCTTTCGTCAATGGATGAATCCAAGTTTTCTTCGTCAGTAGAATCATCAGAACTCGGCTGGACTGCCTGGACTATTTGAACAGCACGACATTGCCATGGTATCCTCATTGTCGGAAGAGCTACTACTCGATCCGGACATTTGTATATTTCGACAATTTCTCCGTTTTAAATACAGAAACAACAACCTCCATATATAAAAGAAAACACAGGACGCTCGTGGATTTTCTATCAACTCAATGACGTCAAAACGCTAATGGGAGCGACCGCTTTCGCCCCCAAGCAAAGCAAACATGGCGGCATACTGGGGGGTGTGAATAGGTCTGCGGATCGTCGGATTTGGCCCAAGAAACGGTTCGGATTTTGGATCCGGCCAATATTTTTTACGGATTCGCGGATCCTGCAAATACAGTGGATTGCGGATTTATCCAATATTTTGGCTTGGATTGTGGATTTTGCTGGTTGGTTAGTTCGGATCCTGGATCGTATCCTCGTAGGCACTGGAAAACACCGTACCTGCAAAGATGGAAAACTAGCGCCGAATTCGACGAAAGGCTGAAGGAACATGTTGGTTTAACATTCAACCTTGACATTGACTACATAAAGAAGAACCCCAAACCAAACACCGATTTCCTGAAAGAGAATCTTATTACCCAGGCTATCGTTTTGGCGTCTGTTACCAGTCTCGACAATAAATGTAGTATGCCTTGTGCAGTTGAATATTCTACCAAATCCGGGAAAACAGCAAAATCGTGCCAGGATATGTTCAAAGAGCAGGTGAAGATCTTGCAAACGTGCGAGTCATGTCTGAAAAAGTCTTCTTCCACAAAGCATATACTGGGAAAATGCTATGAACAATGTCAATGCTTTTGCCAGGTCTGCTATGACGCAAAGAGTGTTCGTGAAGAATGCCGAGAAAGTGGTCAGGTAAGCCATCATCTGGCTCTGCGTGCTTGTGCATCGTGCCTTTCCCAGAACGAAGCATGCGTGAAGAGAGCGATGTTTGTTGTAACAGCAGATTGTGAGACAGGCAACAAAAGTGCATTGAGATGATCAAGAAAATTATAGAGGAAGGTACCATAGATCCTGACGTTTCTATCCTTACTGTATTACCGGACTGTCCCCACGTGGGAAAAAGTGTAAAAGCCTCATTCTGCAATTGGTGGCTTAAGCTAAATAATGAGTGCGGCAATATTGGCTTGTTTACATATTTTCTGTCGGACGTATGTTACATATGCCATACCATAATCCCAGAGCTCGATAAATTCACCGACAACAACAGGTTAGGCATGTATCCTTCCCCAGCAAGTGTTTCTCTAGTAAAGTTTGGATGGCTACTATTTTTATCGTGGGACAGTAAGCTCGCGTCTTCTACACTTTATCGCGCTTGGCTGCATAGTCCTGTTGACAAAATATCTGTTGTGAAAAAAGAATCTTCAGTCAACTCAAGTACACTGCGAGAATAACGTGGCATTTCTGAGCTCACCTGACGGTCCTGTTTTCGTAGTTGAACTAGAGGACAACTGTTGCTACCTAAACTCGACCAAGATAACGTCGATCGCACGTTGGAATGCCCTGAAACAACGTTTCAGTTTAACCCTGACTGGGACATTGGCCGAAATACGCAAAGGAGCTGGCCAATATCTTAAGAATAAAGAGGACCAGCATGCATCGAAAGCAAATGACAAGCATCAAGTCAACTTTTGTGATAAGTCTATCCATGAAGAGCTGGCGTTCCTCGCGGAAGGTAGCTCAGGGAGAATACTTAGCGCACAGCTAAAGTATGATGGATATGGCATATGTGCGTCAGATATTCAGCATATCATTAACTACAGTGAGGACTGGGGGTCTGTTGTCAGTCTTTGCGTCAGCAATAACGAGCTTTTCATCTCGCACAACGAAGGTATCACGGCGTTGAACCTTCAATCAAACACGAGCTCAATTTTGTACCGATCACGTGGTGCAAAGTGCATAGTTGTGCCTTTTCAGAGAGGTATACTTTTAAGTAATCCAGTGACTGCAAGACTGCACCAAATCGACAAGAATGGAGAGATTCAGTCATTTGCTGGCAGTGAAGTAGAATGTTGCCAAGATGGCCCAGTGGCGGAGTGCCAGTTCAGGCAGCCAATCGGAATTTGTGTTGAATTTGACAATGTTGTATATTTATGCGATGCACAGTCAAATTCAGTGAAAGTTTTAACACCTCTCTCTGAAACAGCTCGATTTTTAGGCGCTCTCGGTAAACTGTATGATGCCTTCTCTGTGCATAAGAAAGGCCAAAGTATTCCACCAAGAAGCTTGCCGGCGGCAGTGAATAAAGTTAGGCAGTGCAAGGAGGTCCTGTCGGAATACGAAAACTCTGTGCGCTGTATAGAAGGTTGCTCCGAGATCGCATTAAATGGACCCCAGGGCATGGTTTCTGCCGCAACTGTGAAATCAATCGATATGCTACACTGGGCGTTAGATAGACTGAAATCGTTGTCTTCAAACCTTTCCTTTCATGATACAAATTTACTGAGTTGTATGACACTGGATGTTGAGCACTTCATGCTACAAGCCACATTAAACACCCGTTGCTCTCAAAGAAAGAGTACTGCAGAAACCTTGGCAATACTATATCAAAGAAAGCACTAAACGACTCTCCTCTACAGCGTTTTATTACTTCACCAGCGAGAAGAGTTCGTGGTACCCAGATCCAGAGTATGATATTCCTCTAGGAAATCTTCCATCAATAAAGTCGCTCCCAAATGTGAAGCTTTCAGAAAAAGAAGTTACAGAAATGCGCGATTATGCCTTGACCTACGGATCTGCTGTCCCAGTGCAGGAGGGCGCCAGGATACCACCATGGCAAGGCATGGAACCATGCCGGAACTGCCGTACCAGAGGAAGCTCCAGATCTCAGACAGGATCGATTTCGCCTCGTCTGAAGCGGCAGTCGACAGTGACGCTGAGAGTGTGCACAGTGAGGGCAGTGAGGGTACCGAGGGTGGTGAAGAGCTCGTAGAGTTCGACACAAGTTCGGACGAGGATGAGGAAGAAGGCCAAGAGAGCGGGGAAACCTACGTTCCACAAATCGACAGAATGGCTACATTCCTGGTTGGAAGAACTACGCGATTCGGACGAAACGTGAGGATCAACAGCAGAATTCTATTTTAGAGGTACCCGATTGTGTTTTTACACATGCAATATTCAGTTAAGGCAGTTAACATTGGGCAGTGGTTAGACGGCCTTAGACTTTGCTTGGATCCGGTCTAGGATGCCTAGAATGGAGAAGTAAGACGACTCCTTCCCTCCACTAGTCTAAGGGTTCACCTTGGGCAAGTGATAGTACCCTCAAGCTCTCCAGCCTAGGGTCACAGGTACAGGGTAGATGAGGCTCTTTAGCCTTGGTAGGAGAAGGAAAACTCTTATATAAAACCCACTGGTGGTAATCAACGGGAAACTACCGCCTCGAAATGTGGTGTTAGAGAAAAATAACAAAAACCAAGTGGTCAGACCATTGCACCAATGAAGAAGTTCTGCACAGTCAAAGTAGGAGAAAAACGGCAGACCAACAACAAATAGATACTCTTTTCTAGACTTCGTACAAGAAGGACGATGATATGAAGAATTTGAATTAACAGTTGAGGACCAAAACAGATGGAGAAGTTTGTTACCGTGAACCTGTCATTACCATTAAGGGCCAATAAGAGGCAAACGAGTAGAGGTCAATGCAGTAGAGGTCATTGGAGTAGACTGGAGTGGAGTGGGGTGGAATGGAGTGGAGTAAAGGGTAAGTGTGACCTAAGTGAAAGTGCTAAAATGCTGACTTAACCGATTATGTGCATTTATAACCCTATTTGCTAAAGATACCTCTGACAAACTTGTACAAACGTTTTGTAAGTGACTAAAGCCATTACAGGAGCCTATTAAAAGTGAAAAAATAGGGGATTTATCACGAGAGTTTGCGGGTCTACGTCGGATTCGGATTTTGGCAAAAAGATTTGCGGATTGGCGGATTTGCTATCAAATTTTAGCGGATCGGCGGACTTGGCTACCCCTATTCATCCCCCCCCCCCCCATACAGTGATCCTAGTAGAATCATTGCTAACTAAACCGTAGTTTATGAGCGAGGAAATTGTAGGAAGATAGAATGAGGAATCACGTCGAGAAGTCATGAAAAGAACGATTTTAAAATGTTTACATATAAACTAAAGGCAAAGCGATTTATTACTTTGAAAGCGTTGTTAGGTTAACTGGAGTACAAACAGAGTAAGTCTTCCCAGAATCACTGCTAACTAAACCCTCGTTTATAAGCGAGGAAATCGTAGGGAGATAGAACGAAGAATCATTTCGAGAAATCGTGAAAAGAACGATTTTAATTGTCGAAATGTAAAGGCAAAGCGATTTATACGGAGCCCCAGAAGTGCCATCCATTAACACAAACGTTTTATTTTAGAAACGAAACTTTTCTTTTGAACACACACTTTTGTTTTGAAACACAAACTTTCTTTTTGAACACAAACTTTTTTTTAACACACTTTTTTTTTGAACACACTTTTTTGAACACACTTTTTTTTTAAAACACTTTTTTTTTAACACACACACTTTTTTTAAAAGCCTTTGCAATTGTTGCACAACGTTTATTTGTATCGAAGTAGCATTGCCCGGCTACAGCATAGCATACAGTTCTTGGACGATCGTTTTAAGTCTTTTTCTCATTTTGTCATGATCCTGCCCGTAATATTACTTGCACATATTGGTATTGGGCAGAGTGTTCTGCCAAAATATCTTCCATCATCGCAAGAAGATCATGGAAGAGGTGATTTGATTGTAAAATACTTTCACTTGGGAATGAAGTACACTGAGATATTGCTGTTTCTTGCATCTTCGCACGGCATTCAGTTAAGTTTACGACAGCTAAAGAGGATTCTAACAAAACGAGGGTTATGTAGAGGAAAGAATTATAAGCTCTACTGATGAGGTCGTTCAAGCTGTCGAAAGAGAACTAAACGGAAGTGGGAACATCATTGGATATCGTGCAATGTATCAAAGACTCGTTACTGATTACGGTTTGGTCGTTCGTAAAGAAGCTGTAAGAAGAGCATTAAGAGTTTTAGATCCCGAGGGTGTAGAAACAAGACTCAGACATCGACTAAGAAGAAGGGAATATCGAGGGAAAGGACCTAATCGTATATGGTATATTGACGGGTACGATAAATTAAAACCCTTTGGGTTCTGTATTCACGGTTGTATTGATGGCTATATAGCTGACGGATTATGTGGCTAGAAGTTGAGCCATCAAATAATAACCCTGCAATAATATGCCAGTACGTTTTGGACTGTGTTGAACAAGTTGGCTGTACAGCTCAAATTATTCGGAGCGACAAAGGGACTGAAAACAAGAATGTGGCAGCGGTACAACGCTATTTTAGAAGAGTTGATAACGACGAATTTGCGGGCGATAAAAGTTTCGTGTATGGTAAATCCGTTTCAAACCAACGGATTGAAGCGTGGTGGAGCATGCTTCGCAGAGAATGTATAGATTGGTGGATAACTTATTTTAAAAATGCAAGGGATAGAGGAATGTATGATGATGGAAACAATATTCACGTGGAGTGCCTTAAATTTTGCTTCAGTGATCTTATTCAAAAAGAACTTCACAGAATAGCGAGACTATGGAACTTACATAAAATAAGACCATCTACTAATGCTGACTCGCCACATGGCCGACCTGACACGCTGTATCGTATACCTTTGACAATTGCAACTATAGATTACGGCAGTAAAGTAAATGTAGAAGATATCGAAGTTGCAACTGAGATGTGCGCTGTCCAACGACCTGCATCAGGGTGCTTGCGCGATTTCAAAGAACTAGCTGAGATCATTATGGAGGAAAACGAACTTGTTAGACCAAACAATAAAGAGCAGGCTGAAGAATTGTATTTATTATTGCTTCAACTAATTGAAAATGTCGATAACTAGGTATAAACAGTTTCTTACATAACTCATAAGTATTTCCAACTGAAGTACCTAGGCAAAGAACTACTAAAACAAATTTAAACAATTAAGATATGTGCAGGAAAAGTATATGCGAACTCGCCACGTATAACTAAAGAGTAAAGGCGCGTTAGATTTGCCAAACAGTGACAAGTGTAGTTTCCCCTCGCTTTCGCCTGGAGAAAAATACCATCGACGCTGATTGGCTAATCCAACACGCCCTTAGTTTTGTTGTGGCAAATCATTATAGATACGATAACTGTACTTTTCCAAACATGATATTACAAAGTAATAGCATAAAAAGAGGTGATTTACTAAACATTTACTAAATGACAAATGACCCTCACCGAGCGGGACGTTTAATAGCTAATACACCTCTTTTTATGCTATTACTTATAAGTAATATGATTACCCGTTTAGCAAAACAACTGTACATAATATTTAGCACCCATTGCAATACTAGCATAAGAATAACATTAAAATAGCATTTGTGCTGCTTTCCAGTTCATCGTTATACATGCATGTGTTTCAAAAGTAATTGTAAACAAAATTATAATTTAACCGAACTACATGTTTTATTGCAGTTAACATAAAAAAGTATGCGACACTAAAATATAAACAAGAAACCAAATAAAGACACTTGCGTCAAGTTTTATCAAGTTTATGAAATCTTGCTATCTTAATTAAAATTTCCAGGGTTCGGGATTGTTTAACAAAGCATCTAGTTGAGTGTGGAAATCATGGTAACCGACATACGCTTCTGACGGCAAATCGATAACACCAGAACACATGTGTGCTGATATATGCGGGACATTCCCAAGGTTAAGGTGGAAGATTACTTTCAGTTGCTTAACAGCCAAGACGTCTGCACCTGTGAAAAAGCGGTATAGAACTCTAATTTTCTCGTTGTTACATGATTCCATATATCGCCGCAAGAAACCGTACACGGTTCCTTGTGACTTTGTGAGACTATTTTCGTCATCGACGCATGTAATTCGGACGTCCTTTTCCGCTGAAACTGATAAGTCGTCGTAAAACTCATCGACGTCGGTTGGATTCATCCAGATTGGATCTTCAGAACCGGCGTCAGTGATACCCTGTCGGAAAGGTCTGCATGCCCACATCGATTTTTGTATAGTAGCTCACATCCAGGGCGCTTATATACTGGGCGGCGCAACGCGAGCGCTCGCGCTGATCGACGTGTGATGCGGAAGTAGACTGGCACGAGCGAGTTTTGAAGAAAATTCGAGCAAAAACAGCAATTCGTGTATCGGAAGATTATCACTATTTTTTTTTAAGTTTTTCATGTGAGAAGAAATTGATTGGATTTACAGATAAAATATTACTTCTATTACTGCATCAGTATGTATTTTGTGTAGAAACTAGTGTCAGAGAGAATTTATTTTGGATAATGTCCATGCCTTTTTATGCCTTTCATGGAGACTAAATTTCACCACGAGCGCATTGTATGTTCTTCTACTACCAACGGCTAGATATTCAGGTATGTTGAAGTTTCTTATCTTACTCTTGTTTGTTAAAATTCTTGTTAAAATCGGAGATGATCATTTTGAGATATCATGGCTGAAACTCAATCCCTATCAATGCTTGATTTCTAGCAGTTTAACCTTCTAAATTTTGTAAGAAATATAAACAAGACGTACCGTGTTGTTTTGACATACGGCGATTCTCTTTAACCGTGTCATTGTATTCCTTAAGTTTTCGGACTGTTGAAACAACATGATTGTAATTTCTAAACAGATTCATTTCTTTATTCGATTTTTTATAATACGAGTTTTTGGAAGTATAGTCGGCGCATTGTGTGTTAAAATATTGCCAACACCGTGAGATTTTACTGTGACATAGGTGAGAAGTATCATTTTCATATTTGGTAGAAATAAAACAATTTGTGATTGATCAATTTTTTATTTTGACCCTGAAACTTGGTGTACTGTGTGGAAGCGAGAGGTTTCTTCTGTCGAACATTGGCCTGTGCTTATGCATGGCGTTTGCAAACTTGCACGAAAATTTTTTAAAAAATATGTCGCGTCAGGGTTGTAATGTCGTGAGCAAATTTAACAATTTTTTGAGTAAAGAAATCTTGTCTGTCGTAAAAATGAGCGATATCTATGGTAAAAGACCCAGCGCGGACACATATTCCTCTACGTATGTAAAACGAGTTAAATATATTTCTTCAATTGGCCAAAGCACAGCTTCTTCACCAGGCAATCAATGGGAAAACGAAAGGGATCAACCAGTAGCTGAATTTGGAAATGGTTGGTTGAAAACTCCTCCATCGCCACTGGCATATAGTGAAAGAATTATTCTGCAACCAGAGGAACTTCTCGTATATTCCTTGATTAAGATTTCATCACCAGATGGCAAAATTAATGCTGTTAAAGGATACTTTCCCGAAAAGTTTTCAGGTATATCAAAAGCAGTTTATGATGTTTATGGCATTCGCTTTGATTGCACAAACTTGCGAAATTATTTTTATCGATCTATAAACAACTTAACGAAAGGTCTGGGGAAGTACAAAGGATTGCTTAGATGGAAATTTTATAACAAGAATGTAGAAAAGATTGTTACAACTTATAATTCAATTCTAATTAATTTACTTCTCGATTCAAAGTCACTCAGTGCTCAAAATTATCATGATTTACGTAATTGTCTTGAGTCGGAATGCCTCTGTCTTGAATGAACGTGAAATGTCTGATAGTCTTGCTTGGAAAGTAGATAACTCCAGTACTTTTATCACAAAAAAATTCCCCAAGTGGAAAGTTTTTACAAACACAAAAGAGTCTGAAATACATCTGTGCTATTTGGATAGTAGTCTAGTCGGTGTAGCATATGAAGTCACTGTGTCAGCAGATGGTAGTTATTGCTTCATTGTTGGGGGAAAGCCGAGAACAGTTAATCTGGATTGTAAAATGATGCCCAAAGTTGTTCACACTCTACATGACTTGTATGCATTCATGCAAGCTCTTGAAATGTATTATTTATGTGTTGGAGTTTCTTTTGAAAACTATCAAGATCTACCAGACAACATAATACATAAGAGTATGGAGGTACCCATATTTAACACCATCCATGGGGAACCTTCTGCATTTGTCGAACCTATATCATCTACCTTTCAACAAAAACTTATCAGATCTTCAAATTGTTCTATCTTTATTCGTACTAGTGCTTCACGTTGTGAAGCCTGTTCTCAGACAGACCATTATATGCGAACACTGAAGTCCAGAAACCAAGAAATTAATAACACTCCCTCTAAAGTTAACCGGTTTGATTATATGACTAAAGATAAACTTGTTGAACACAGTCGACAAACATCAGAAAAACTGCATAGATTGCAAGTTAGGTTAAAAAGTCTCGAAGAACACCAGAAAGATATGAGCAGAGTAGGATATAATACTGACAACGATTTCAAACAACTCTTTCAACAGTTGTATAGTGGCTTCAAGAAAATTTCAGAGAAGCATGATAGTAATGTTTGCTATTGGGAAAATTGTGATATAGAAGAGGAATTTCAATCAACTGAGTTACTTTTTGGACACATAAAGAAATGTCATATTTCAACTGTGGTTGATGTGGCACCTATTAACAGACAATACACATGCAAGTGGCTGGGTTGCAACAAAATATTTTCTCAGAAACATCAACTTGAATCTCATGTTATTGCATGAATCTTTGTTATTGCTGCTGAAAGATCAAGCTAAGGCATTAAATATGCCTTCAAGGCAAATGCGGTGGCATCCTTTGGTTCTGAAATGGTGTCTCCGACTGTACTCTAAATCACATTCTATGTATTCTGAATTAAGGGAGGCTGGGTTCTTATTACTTCCAAGTGGAAGAACCCTTTCAGACTATAAGAATTTCTGTTCTTCAAAATCTGGCTGGCAGCTATCAGTTCTTGAGGGTATGAGAACAAGTTACAGTCAGCAGAAATTGTCTGATGTAGGAGGATTAGGGGCTCTCATTTTCGATGAAGTAAAGATTAAAGAGGGATTACTATTTGACCCATCATCCTGGGAGTTAATTGGATTTACTGACTTGGAATGTGACAGTGATAATACTGGAAATATTTCAACCACACCAAGTGTACAAGGAAAACTTGCAACACATGTTCTCCAGTTTTATTTCAAAAGTGTTTTTTCTTCTTTCCACTACCCCTGTGCTTATTTTTTAACAAGAGGGATTTCAGCCCACCAGTTGAATAGGATTTTCTGGCACAGAGTTGGATTGCTTCATTGCTATGACTTTAAAGTTATTATTTCTTGTTGTGATGGAGCTGCAGAAAACAGAAATAACCTAACACTGCGTCTGCGGGCGGTCTGCGTGCGGTTGTGCGGCTGCCGCAAGGTCGCTGTGCGTCTGAAGCTGTGCCCGCTTGGGAGATTGTCTGCGTGCGGTTTCACGTCCTCCTTGCGGCTGCGGTTCTGCAGACGCAGGAACCATAGTTGATGGTCGTCAAACGTCGGAACACCTGAGTGTTACAGAATGCAGTCTATCTAAACTATTAAACTGTGTGGATCAACAAATACAGGTACAAAAACCGCCAAAGAAGAAGTCGCTGAGTCGAGAATCGAGAATTTAGTCTACCTGAGTGACTGGATCGTGAGCTAATCTAAATCACCAACGAACGAGTCGCAGAGATTCTGAATTCAGTACATCTCACGACAGCTACATTATTATAAAGATTGCCCAAGCGAGTTGATGCCATATATAACTTGCCAAGAGATTTTCCATAAAGGCGAACTTGGAATCAAACATTCAAACTTCAAAACTTTGAAATCAATATCCGAACTTCCGAACCGCGCCGCGTGGAATATTGATTTTACGTCAAAAGTTCGCCGTCCGAAAAAGTTAAATCAGTCAAAGTACGAACTACTTGATCAAAATGCATGTATTAAAAACTTGCCTTGGCAGTATTAAATGCTTTTAAAGTAATTTTATAAGAAAAGTCAGCGGGTTTTAAAACAACATTACGATTCTACGGCCTGCAGTTTGCTTGATTGAAAGTTCCATTCCGAAGCGGAGTTTCCAAAAACCAGTTTTGTAAATTAAAGTTTTACTATAAGAACACTCTTAAAATTTGCCGAACGTTTGTTTGAAGATTTCAGTGGTTAGGGTGAAACTATTAATTTCTAACAATTTATGCAATTTCGACAAGCATCTGTGACGCAGGCTAATTCCCAAGGCGCTCATTTGTATAAAGACGTCGTAGCGGTTTAGGACCCCACGTTGCATGCATTTTGTGTTTAAAAAAATACTTTTTCGGCGTAAGTGTTGTTGGGACCAAATTCCTAAACTTTTCTTTGCCAAGTTTACGATTCTGTGTATGATTTGTAATAAACACGTTTATATCAGTGGTTACAGTATATTCGAACTTTACATATAAACTCTGAAACTCCGTGATTAGCCCTTTCCCGTTTCCGACATATTTGCTTTGAAACTATTATTTTTTCGAATCCGTATTATTTTATAAATTTTAAATATGAACTACATGTAATTTTTACAGTCAAACCGGATGTTCTTGCGCCCGCAATATAGCAATATTCACGAATAACATTGCAATTTTTATTGGCTATTTGCCCGAGTCAATTAACAATCATCATTCACAAGTTGACAGTAATATTTTGTGTTCACGCCGGAATCCATAAAGACGTTTTATTCTCGATCCGCAAACATGATCGCAAATCGGGCGCGGATTTTGTTAGGTTATTTCTGCACAGTACTGTATGGTCATAAATGGTTGCAGTGATGTGGAAAGCAAGAAAAATAATCCATTTTCAAACAGTCCTTTGTTTTTTATTTCTGATCCACCTCATCTACTTAAGAAACTTCGTAACAACATATACAACAGTGGCCATAAAGATCAATCTACAAGATATACAAGGTGCTTATTACTGAATTCAAAGAACATTCTTTGGGATCATATATACTCAGTTATTTAAGGGATAAGCGAAGACACCTGTTTTCAACAGATATTAGAACTGCACATGTTCACCTGGACAGTCTTAGCAAAATGCGTGTCAAACTTGCTGTCCAAGTTTTGAATTCAAAAGTTAGAGAGGATATGAAAAATTATGAATCAGAGGCTACAACATCAACACAACAATTTATCTTAAACTGTGAAACTTTATGGAACGTTTTTAACGATACCAAACCAATTTCCTCATTAACAGATTCGCGACTTAAGGACCTACAGAAAGTTATTGACTTCTTCAAAAGTTGGAAAAATGAACTTTCTTTAATATTTCCTTTAAAAACTGATAGATCATATCATTTCATAACTTGGCAAACCATGTTTGATTTACAGGTAAATTATAAATGCATTGAATACTACCGGTGCATGGTTGCATGCATCTAAGGTTGGACACCATTGATAAAAAAATTACCTGCACCAGCATCAAACTTCAACCTTTTCCAGAAGCATTTGACAGGTTTCTTTTAGCTCAACCACTTACTGTAAGGCTGGTTAAACATGATTGGTTGAGCTAAATAGAAGCCTGTCAAATGCTCCTGGGAAACATTGAAGTTTGACATTGGTGGATCGAGGATGTTTTTATCAATGGTGTCCATCCTTAGATGCAAGTTACGGTAGTTCAATTTAATAGCTGTTTCACAGTACCCCCATAATTTATACAGTATTCAGTCATGATATGCTCTAATGATAGATCTAATTGATGGTGTTATGTGTCTGCACTACCTGAATGCTGTACCAGTACCTTCTATTTGTTAGGTATTAGCACTAGGCCGGATACTGGCAAAGCATTCTAGACTGGTAGTTGCATGGTAGTACTGTACTAGTCATATAACACCACCGAATGTAATTCTATAAATCTCCATTGAATTACACGTACAATTTATGAATTGCTAATAGAAAAGTTAGATGTTTCAATTTTGCCCAACCCTTGATAAATATGTAGCCATATTGTACATTACAGTCTTGTGTCTATGTCTGTCTAAGTGTTACTTCTAGATCTCCTTCATTCTAATGTATGTCTTTTTCAACTGTCTAGATTTCAATTAATGGCTTTATAGATTTGGTGAAATATATTAATAGTTCAGAGTTCACAAGTCTCTATGGAAGTCATTATATCATTCCCAAAAGGCTAAACCAGGACATTGTTGAGTCGTTTTTCTCTCTCCAAAGACAGGCATGTGGTGGTTCTAATAACATGACTGCTTATACATATGGCTACAATGTAAATAGTAGAATTAGTTTTTCTGATGCTAAATTAATTTCTAGAAAACAAACAAATGTTAACCAGATTGATACAATTGACCTTCAAGGTAAAATGCAAGAGTCACATAGTCTTCCAAAAAGGAACAATGTCCAAAGTATTTTTACAAGTAACATGTGGTCAGTGCATCTTGATTGAGGCCTTCTCCATTAATAGCTGAGCACCATTAATTACCATTTCAGCTAAATAATGTAGAGAATAGTATTAGACAAGTATAGGTAATAGCATGGTTTTGAGTGCAATTTGGAAAAAACATGCATGAGTGAGTTTTTCAAAGACTATCAAAATTGCATGAGTTTGAAGGATGAGTGCTATTTGAGGTCTTTGAAAAACTCACGAGTGCCTGTTTTTTTCAAATTGCACGAGAAATCATGCTATTACTTATTAATAATACACATGAAAAAAATTATCATAAGGAGAATGTTTCTGATCAAAATACTTTGTTCAAATAACATACATGGAAAAAAAATTAACAGGAAGAGCTTTCTTTCTAGTAAAAAAATGATTTTTGTGCAAATTTAAAGAATTACAAAATTTGCACTGTATGTCATTTTTCTGCACTGAGTTACACTAAAATTGCACTCCTCTCAGCCAATCAGAATTAAGCAAATTTTTCATGTGTTAATACACATGAAAAAATTGTTTAATTCTGATTGGCTGAAAGGAGTGCAATTTTAGTGTAATTCAGTGCAGAAAAATAATAATAATTTATGTCGTTAAGTGTCCTGATTTTGTCCCCAGATCTAATTTTGTCATAATAGGTGAGTTTCAAGGTATTGCACGCGCATCATTTTTCAAAAAAACTGGCAAGCTCCACTCAAAGTAAACATACTGTTTATTATAAACAAAGTATAGATGCAGTTTCTGGATGTTTAACACTGTTATTCTGCTGTTGTTGGCTTGCTAGCAAGTCTTTGCCATTGCCTACTTTGTGGAGAGCCCGCCAATTTCTTTGCAAAACGATGCGCGCGCAATACCCTGAAATTCGCCTACTTGCTGCTGGGGTGGGATTTGAACCCAATTGTTCAAAAGTTTAAATTTCTGAAGTTTTGAATTGACTAGAACGTGAACTACCATATTTCCTCTATTAACCCCTTCCTTGCATTAAGTCCCCCCTCCCCCCTTTCATTCCCCAAGTAAAAATTAAAATTAAACAAACCCACTTTCTCCTATTAAGCTCCATCCCTCTAAAAAAAACCCCTCTTGGGTGCTTAATAGAGGAAATAGTCGGTATATTCTTGTTAATTTAGCAATAAAGTTAATACAAAATATCTTCCATTTTTACTAAAACTATATTCTGTCATACTGTCTTGTAAAATATTAAAAGTATCAGTTATCATCATTGTTGTTTTTTAATAAATCTTTCCTATGTTTTGTTTATACATGTATACCAGGAAATTTTGATTTTCCTGACCAGCTCCAGATTGTTTTGACTTTATACTTCCCCAGGCAGGGGTATTTTGACCAATAGAATGTCACTTTGTTGCAGGTGCACTAGTACCGGATCCCCTTGGGTTTTCTTTGATTTTATGCGCACGCGTATACGATAGAATAGGTCAAACATTCGAAACTAGGATGGCCGATCTGCAACACCACGGTGTATTCTTCTGCTTCTCCACATAGAATACAGCAAAATATCAATCTTTTGAATTCGAGTGCATAAACTTGGCAGTATTGTGGTCATGATACGTTTGGCAGGATCGTTTGTTTAGTGAAAATGTTTATTCAGTATTATTTCAACAATAATTGATGTATGAAAGTTTCTAAGCAAAAAGACATGACTGATGACTAATCAAGCAGAGATTTTATTAATTATCTTAACTTGAGGTAAGTTTTGAAAGTAATTTTTGAATTTAATATGTACAAATCTATTAGACTACAACTGATTATTTACCAGTGTTTAAACCGTGTTATGACTCGTCATCGAAAAGCATTTTTTAAATTTGTCATCAGTATTAAGAACGAGTGTTTGCCATGCAAAATATTAACATTTAAGCCTAACAAGTCAGCTTGAGTTAAATACACTCACCTCCTCAGGAAACTTAACAATCAGTGTTCCTCCTTGGACTGTTTCGATGAGGGTAGCAATTTGCTTGGTTTTCTTTTTCCCTTTATGCCCAGGTTGTCCAATAGCTTTTAGGATCTTAGTTAACTCCTTTCCTTGCAGTTCGGATAAAAGATTTATTTGTTCTGATTCTGTTAGCGTATTGAGATTAACTAAAAAGGCTGTAACGTTTTCCGGACTTTCAAATTCAACTCTCAATCTTTCAATTTCTGGCCGATTCGTATTAACTTTTAGAGAAGTGGACAAGTTTGAAGTTGTGATTTTTTTGCTACTAGACGTTGAACTCGTTTTTATTTGTTTTCTTAACGCTACACTGTTTTTATTTGGCTTAAGACCCTCTTTTTCTCTAACGATTTGTTGTTTAGATTTCACAAAAAAGGTAACAATTCTTTGTAGTACAACGGTACTGGCTTTCAAGTCGGAGTTGGGGACCAAAGTTATCCACTTTTGTCTCAACTCTTTATTTCTGGCCAGTTGGCATAAACGTTGTAAAACAACTTCGCTCCTTTCAGAAACATGCAATGTTCATAGGATTTAGCAATTCTTCTACCAAACCATGAAGGTAAGTAAAAAAAGGTGTTACATGTTCATGAACACAAAATCTAAAACTGTTGTCGAGCTGTTTCACGTCCTTTCCTAAGAGATAGATAATAGCCAACGCCAACGACTTATCCGCATGTAAGATTGTTGATTCATGTTCGTTCTGTTTAACAGGAATTTGGTTTTGGCCGTTCACAATCACATCTCTAGTTCTCTTTATAGCCCAACCAGCGTGATCCCTTATAGTTTGTGTTTCACTCTCGTCATGACAGCTTACTGCCATTGAACTTCTATCCCGCTCAGTTGTTGACGCACTGCTGATTGCCCTTATCTTATCTGCCGACCAAAAATGCTGCAAAATCTGTTGGACTATGGTTTTCGAAGCACACGAGAGTTCTACGTCGTCGTTGATGTTGTTGGAGGAGAAAATCATGTTATCCCATGCATTTTGTAACGCGACAAATCGCAGGCCAGTTGATCTTTTGTTGGCAAATATTTTTTCTACTTCCACAGCTCTTTGTTGTTGGTTTTTTTCACGTTCAGCTTCTCGAAAACAATCTTGAACAAATTCTAATAGACACTGTATAAATTCTTGCACGACATCGAACCTGCTGGGAGCCAATACGGCTTCCAGTGCCATGGAAATCACTATTTGCTCTTTTGTCAACTTTGTGAGATAGATTTTCGCAAGACTTTGTAAAAAAGATATTAAATTGTCCATGGAAATACCAGAACAGACAGTGGAAGTATCAGATGAAAGGTTGTAAGGTTCGGCGGAAGAAACATCCTTAATTTAAATTGGAAACTCCGTTTAAATCAAAATTACTTGCCATTTTTTTGTTTTTCCTGTTTTTATAAACCCAAAACTGAAACATAAGGATTGCGTGACATTATTGCGTGATTGTTGTATCTTAACGGTTAAATCGGGAAACGGCCAATGTTAATACACAGAGTAAGCGCCGCTGACCAGAAAAAGACATTACTCATTACCAACCTCCCGCATCACACGTCGATGAGCGAATTGACTGGCGTTGCGCCGCCCAGTATATAAGCGCCCTGCTCACATCTTCCCATTTTCGCTATCTGTTCATGAAGGGTTTCAGGTGTAGGGATTGAGCGAACGCCAAACTGTGCGACAATTTCTAATAGCTCTTCTTTCTCTTCTGGAGTGTACACTAGAAAACTTAGCGTGTTGTAAGCGTGTTTTAAAAACATCGATGTGTGTTCCAAAGACACGTAGGCGTGTTCTAAATACACGTAATTTTATCGCGTGTTGCGATATGTTAGACGTGTTGTGCCGTGTTGTAACAACACGTCGCCAGAACACACTAACGTGTTGTTATAAGAGAATATCCGTTAGAACACGCCTTCAACACGCCTTGCTACACTCAAAACGTGTTGCAAACCAGTCCAAAACACGCTGACGTGTAAAAAGTCAGACATTTTGTAACACACTATGCGTGTGAAAAGGGAGACATTTTTAACACTATCGGGGAAAGGGGTAGGGACAGTAAGTATCTCGACCAATCAAATGCGAGAACAGATTGCCGCCAAAAGGAAGTTTTCGAAAGCTATGCGGAGGAAGAAACAACAGCGCGCTGGAACAGTGCAAGCAGTTTTACGTATACGAGAGATTTTTTGATGTTTATCTGTCAAGATAAAACTGGTTTCTGTAGAGAAATGCCCCGAAGTAGAGTCCTGACAAGCCGCCATGTTTTGAAAGTGAAGACGAAAAAGCAAGACATCGCAAGTAACACCAGACGTCGTCGACTCTAGCCTAAAAGTATAGTTTAAGGTACTGTACTTGACTAGAGTTAATCCTAAGTAATTTCCTTGCTTCTGTACTTTTATTTAGTGCAAAAATTTCTAAAATTTGAACCATTTTATAGCCATTTTACTCTCAACTTATATTAACTCGTATTTACTGCTTTTGTGTGGTTGGAACTTGACAGCAAACTTTTTTGTCGTTCGTTTTGATAGTTTGATAGTTTGATAGTTAGATGGCTCATGCTGCTAAACCAATAAACTACTATGTATTATTTTTCGGAAACAAACATTTTACTGTTTAAGCTTAAATATTGTAATGACTGGATTTCATCTTCAAAACATAAAGCTTACCAAGTATTAAATATAGCCAATCAATATTTGTAACCAAACAATTGTAATTTTTTTATAGTATCCTAGTTTATTAATATTTCAAAGTTTAATTTTATAATTAATTGTTCTTCAGTTCAAATCAGAAGTGGATCATGTTTATTTGATGACTGAAGTGGTCTGACTACATCTCCCTCACATTGTGGTTTTTATTCATGCACAATTACTGAATTACAAGTGAGTACATATTAATTTTGTGTTGCATGAAAATTGTTTGTAAATAATTATTCTTTGCAATTCTTATTTAATTTAATTATTGCATATATGCTAAGAACTTGTGTACATTTTTTGCTCAAAACAATGTTTAGCACTATTCACTAATGCCAGTCAAATGGTGTATATTTCTACAGACTCTGGTTTAAGGTGTAAAAAATTTAACTTTTATGGATGATATCATCTTAATTTTCATCGATAATTAGATGAAAAGGAAACTACATGGAGGCACCACATTGAGTGGGTGTCTCCCCCAAACTATCTTTTTTGAAAATTAGGGTGGGTTATGTGCGCAATACTAAAAAAATGTAAATATAAAAATATGGGGTCACCATCATGACTTAAATTAAATAATTATAACTATAAAAATATGGGGTCACTACTTAATGTGGGATATCTCCCCCAAAATGATATTTTTGGAAAGACTACACATTTAAGTATATATATATAGTGACCCCATATTTTTATAGTTATACATGTAATTATTTAAGTCCTGCAGGTGACCCCATATTTTTATATTTTATATTTACACTTTTTTAGTATTGGGGAGATACCCTGCACCCTAATTTTGCAAAAAATATAGTTTTGTGGATACCACTCAATGGGTCATTCCAGAAAAGATCCATACCTCCCCCACAGAGGAAATTTGTGCCATCCGGGGAGGGGAGGGGAGGGGGGGTAAATCTACTGATAATAGTAAAATGTACCAGGACATCTGAAGGGGGGGAGGGGGTCAACTTCACATTTCCTCCGTGGGGGAGGTGTGGATGTTTTCTGGTGACCCATATAGTTTCCTTTTCATCTTATTTTTTTATTTTATTTTATTTCTATATTAACTGGTGAAAATGAAGATCATAAGTGATCATTTTCACCAGTTAATCAGCACAAATATGCAGACTGCGTGTAAATAGACAATATATCAATATAGAGAGAGTTTAAGTAGGCTGCCTGGTTTCAAACCATGCGTATATGTACCATATGCATAGAGTTTTGTTTTTGTTCAGGGGGGCTGAACAGGGCCTTTCTAAGAATTTTCCCATGGGGAGTCTGGGAGCATGCCTCCCCTTGGGAATTTTTGAAGTTTAGAGTCCTGGAAAGGTCCTGCATTCTGAGGGGTGATTTTTAAGAAGACTGAAGGTCATGAAATATCATAAAAACTAGTTAAAATACAACACATGTCAACTATTTTTCGATGTTGTGTTTACTGGGTTGTCTTATGTGTACATGGGTGCTTTTGGCTGGCAGGAATGAGGCTGTAACAGTTACTTTACTCTAACCAGTATAAAGTACCTATAATTTGTGAATGGTGGAGGGGCTGAGTTCCCCCATTAAGATTTCTCAGGGGGGGGGGGCATAAATCCCCTCAGTCCTCCCCATACTCTATGCCTATGATATGTACTCTCCGACTCCGTGCATATATTATATTCTACTTTTACATGGACAAATCTTAAGGTGGCTCCATACAGTTTCTTGAAAAATGGAAAAATACAAGTTTGGGAGTTCAAAACACGTCCATAAACACGTCCATAAACAATTCGGAAAAAGAATAAAACTAAATGTTATACATAGTTAAACAATCTGACAATCAAAAACTGTTACCAAATAACTGGTTGGTATGGCAACAATGACGTTTCAAAATGGCTGCCAATTACCCTTCAAACTAATTTAAGTCGAAAAAAACTTTATTTATTATTCCCCATTAATACTTCATTTGAAGTATGAGTAAGGAATAGGCCGATTTTAAAAAAAATTCTGTAAATCCAATTTTCTTAAAAAATTAACAAACATGACAGCCATTAAATAGCACGTAGCGTGCCCTATTCGGAGAACATTCTTGATTTTGTTTTCTAATTAATAAATTTACGTGATACGCCATTGTATTCTTACGTGATTTAATTGATCAGTTGCTTAGTTTATAATGACGTGAGCCAACAACTTGTTGTCATTGCTCTGATGAAGGCCTGAGTCAACAGGCCGAAAGCTTAGCAAAGAAATACTTTACGTGGTGTTTCCACAAAACTTATTTATATTACTTTATCGCCATGAAAACGTTCAAAGAATTAATATTAAGAATTTACCAGAAATATTCACAAATTATTTTGTAGCAAATAATCAAATTTATCATGATCATTATTAACATAAGAAATGCATTAAAACTACATAAGCCTTATAAACGAACAAATTATCTAAAACATGCTCTTCCTAAAATTTGAAATTTAATGAAAAATACTAAAACTTATTACATTTAAAAGGGAAACAAAAAAATATCTTTTCAAATTTAAAACATTAGTTAACAATACCATTTAAAGTTTTAAATATGTAAATTAATTAATGATTAATTAATTTACATGGTTAAATAGTACTGTTAACTAATGTATTACATTTCAAGGAAATATATTTTTGAGGATTGAACTTTGCCATTTGAAAGACACATCTGTCTTGCATTATGTTCCAGAACTATAGATCAGTATAAGATTAATAGATGTATATTGTTTGCCTCCATTCTGTTTTGTGCGTTTAAATTTAGAAGCAGAACACGCCTTCAAACGAAACACACCAGGTTACAACACGTCTGTGGTGCAGAACACGCCTTCGAACGGAACACACCAGGTTACAACACGTCTGTGGTGCAGAACACGCCTTCAGAGATCGGCAACACACCAAAAATGTCCGAGCTGCAACACGGCAAGTGTGTCACGCTAAAACTTGCAACACGCCAAATACAACACGCCAAACGTGTTAATTTAGAACACGCACTTTTGTCCGCTATAGTGACACGCCATTTTGGGGTGCGTGTTCTGAAAACATGATGTGTGTTACCGTAACACGTTATAGTGTGTTCTTACAACACACGTGAATTTGGAACACGCTGAAGTGTTCAACACGCTTTTAGCGTGTCAAAATTGACGTGTTGTTACAACACACTTAATGTAATGTGTTCTAGCAACACGCTTCTACACAGAACACGCTTGTATTACAACACGCTTTTAGCGTGTCAAAATTGACGTGTTGTTACAACACAATAACGTGTTCTAGCAACACGCTTCTACACAGAACACGCTTGTATTACAACACGCCAAAGCCGTGTTGAACACGCTTTTGGCGTGTCACTATAGCGGACAAAAATGCGTGTTCTTACAACACGTTTGGGTTTCTAGTGTAGACTGTCTGATGTAGGCAGTGCGATAGAAATTCTCTTTCATGATCGGTAACAAATTCCAGAAAGCCCTGTACCAGTTCATCTTGACTAATGGTGTTCCCGCCAAACATCATTGCCTTGAGAAACACTTTTGATATTCTGATAGGAAATAGACCGCTGCAAATGTATCCATGAAGGGCGATACGTCCTAATATGGTAATAAGATCGTCAAACATATCAGGACCAACTCTCGGCACCACAGCACCGCCACCTTCGAAATGCATTTTAAAGATCTCATCCCAAAACAAGTTATAAACAGCTCGTTTAGGGCCGTCTAGATCATTCGCGATTTCCCCTTGAAAATGCAATTTAGGAAGAGTTTTACAGAACTCTGGGCTGGAATATAATTCCATCAGCTTCTTAACAACCTGCAAACGATGGATAGAGATTGTTGCATGGTGTTGGCTGCAACATATTGAGAGCAGATTTTCTCCTGCAAAAAAAAGTAATATCATATTACTGTATCATGTCATGTCATACAGTATCATGTGTCATACCTGTTTCATACATGGTATCATATCTTATCATATCATATACCACACCATACTATACTATACCATACCCCATACTATATAATGCCCATACCACACCATACCATACCCCATACTATATAATATCCATACCATACAATACAATACCATACCATACCATACCATACAATACCATGCTATACCACACCATACCATATCATATACTGTACTGTATAACACAATATCATTCATTATACAATATCATATCATGTATGATATATCATCATACATCATATCATATATTTAACAGTTATACCATGAGCTCGAGTTGTATATGAGCTCATAGCCAACGAGGCGCTTCGCCGAGTTGGCTATTAGTTCGTATACAACGAGAGCGAATGGTATAACTGTTTTATTATATAGCCAAGCACTGTACAAGAAACAAAATTACAGTGAAATGTTTGAAACAACAAACTTCCGGCATAGCAACTAATACTTCCGCCATGCGTAAGGATGCATTCACATAGAGTTTCTCGCTGAGCTGTTCAGTAAACAGCTTCGAAATGTTATATAAATGTTGCTCGAGAGGCAAACAATGTGTTAAGCAGATCAACAAAGAAGATTAAAAAGTACCAATTATGAAGTCAAAAGGTGGGTCAGTTGTTTATATTAGCGTTGCTGTCGCGAAAAAGGTTTTGATTTCATGCAAAAATGAAACTGAAACACCTTGGATTCGGCAGTGAAACTAAATTACTTAGTTGGTTGTTTTTGAAAAAGAACATGCTTTTTACTGCTCCAAATGCTTATCAAAATCAAAAAAGTCTCTTTACTGGTGATCTCCTACGAAATGTGTGTTGTAAGCTTGATTTTAACCGTGAGTTTCTTTGTTTGGCAACACATTAATATCAACCCGTTAATGTAGTCGGGTTTTTGAAGTAAAAAGACATAATCGTTAGGTGAATTTTACCATTTAACATGCTAAATTGTGTATTTGTTAATGTATTTTTAGACAATGTTGTTTTTTTATACATTGGTTTGAGGGTGTTGATGTTTTTCTGTATAAAAATCCGTCAATTTCAACTCTTTTCGGCAGTTTAAAAAAACATACCGCCATCTTGTTTTTCCTCTACTAGCAGGATATGAGCTGATAGCCTGGTAATAGGGAACCAATCAGATTAGGCAAAAGCTCATATCCGATAGCATGCTATATAATAAAATGTAATATCATATCATCATATATCTTATTATATAGCATACTATATCTTAGTAGACATTCACTGTTGTCTATTTACAATTCATGAATATAGCCACATGCATGCTATAACTTTCAAGCAGAGAAGCACAGTTACAATAAGTCAATCTATTATTTATTATGGTTTAATAATTGTTTTACAAGTAATAATACTGGTTTAATGCCAGATGAATAGATTAATGCCATATTATCTATTGTTCTCATGCATAGTTGTCCATTTGCGTACGTCGTCAGCATTGTTACCGAAAGCCCAATTTTTATCCAAAAACGAACTAACCATGGCAAATTTTGAAAGTTGATAGCGCGAAAACTACATGTACGCATCAGATTCTCATTGAAATTTTCAGTGAGCTGCGCTCTTTCTCTGTTACAATAAAACAACAGAAATGCCAACGCATTTTTCACTTCATAGACATTTAATAAATAACATGCATGCGCACGTATTATGCTGTATTCAACAATTACTGTGTAGCTTGCAACATACCACAAACTGTTATCAAAGTCATCATCTTCCATGATATATTCAGGCACTTCAGAAGTATTATTCACTACTACTTCATGAGAAGCTTCTGGAGGGATCATCTGAGGAGGTGTTTCATTCAACTCTGAAAATCCTGCAGTAGTAATTACATCGTCATCAGTCAACAAGGGAAGTGGCTCATCACACTCTATCATGTTTAAAATGCATCTACATGCATCATCCGCTTTATCCTCAGGTAGCCATACTTTGCCGCTGATTGGTGACACAAGTTTAAAATATTCAGGAACCAGCTGCAGTGAACCAACCCAGTCATACAATTGCATCATGCTTGATCCTGGGTAAAACGAATGGGTTACAATTCCTTGGGTAACGTGTCTAACTGACACAAGAACATGATTTTGGCTAATATCTGGTTCGGGTAAGACACGGGAATCTCTAATGCTCCTCAAACGTTCTTGGTGTTTAACATCGTTCAGCTCTTTCTCTAAAAGTAGTTTCTTTGCTTGGTCTTTTTCCTGATCTTTTAGTAAAGATTCTGCATAGCTAGGCTCGATCTTGTTCTTCTGGTAATGCGATACGTTCATCGTGTGTTCCGATTAAGCTTGTAAAGTTGTCAACGACATGTTCTTCGTCATTCTCAAGAAATTGTGCTTGGAGTAAACTGATAGTACTTACTCCAGTGGTGTTTTCATCGTCTTCATTCTCACTACTGCTATCACTTATGATAGTCTCTGCCAGTTGACTGGTTAAATAAACTCTAATTCTTGATTTAATCCATTTTTCTCAGCATAATTTCCTACTGTAAAAGATAGATTTTCCTCTTCTTTCTCCAATGCCTGGCGTTGAAAATCAGCTAGTCCAAAATGCATCTCTTTATCTTTACCAAACTAGCTTACTCCATTTGGAAAATACCATGCTTTCCCAGCTTCAATCAATTCTTCATAAGTTGTCTCAGTAGTTGCAGTAAGTTGTCGAGTACCCCCTCCTTTTTCTAAGCCGACTCTTTTTGGCTTTTCATCTGCACCTTTACCACAATGTATCCAATCCATTAAAACATTTCTTTGAAGAGGTTTTTTGTTACTGGATTTTTTAGGGTTTTCTTTGCTTAGTTGCATTTGTACTTTTGCTTTTTTTTGGGTTGATTATTTCTTCCAGTAGCCTTCGTTTTCTCCCCTCTTTTTCTTTATCTGAATCAGTATTCTTTTTGTCTGTAATACCACGTTCACAATAAGCTTTGAGAGACAATCTGACACCAAGTTCTTTAATTCCAAGTTCATCTTTTAGTTGGACATCACTGGCTATGTAAACAGCATCAAATCCCATCTAATAAATGTAACAATTGAACATTGTGAGCCCATCTTTGCTGATCACATGTACTCCACAAACGTTTACTGGCTTGTATTAACAGCACCAAAGCATCAAATCTTTAAAATTATGTTTTTGAAGCCTGAACTTTTCAAAAGAACGTAGGTAGACTTGTCTGTAACAATTATGATTGTTAAACCAGAATATTATATTTATAGTTACAGTAGCTACAGTTGTACTTACATGTAGCTGGACCAGTGTTACAGGAAATTTACTCCCTAAGAAATTCATCCCCCTACCCTTGCTGGGCTATTCATTGTTATTAGAAAACAGTAGTGACATTTCGAACTATTATTTATAATTATGTATTAAATAATTATACACTTGAGAAGCCACCACAATGGTGTCAAATATGCCCTGTTGTTGTATGGCTATAATGCCTATAATATTGAACAAAACCGGTTTTGGCTGCATACAAATCAGTTACTGTAGTGTTGCTCACCTTTTGCCCACGGACAGTTTCCACCACTTTGTCGTCAATGCCATTATCACGTAAATACGTACAAACCTTGAGATAAACAAAGTTATCAACGGTTTATGTGGGTGAATATGTCACCGATTTGACATTTAGGTCCTGTTCATATGATCCCGGTAAGCGAGATGTCCCGCTTACTGGGGATCTCGCCTCGTAGTTATTTTCCTATTAAAATTTGCATTGCGTTCATATGAGCTAGCGGGCTGGCCCGCCTACCGAGATCTCGGCAGATTTTGCCGAGACCATGGGTAGGCGGGATGAAAATTTTCCCATATGAACACGCCATCCCGCTTAACGGGGTAAAGTCAAGAAACACAAATTTGGAATTTTTCGCTTTGATTCGACGATTTTTATCGAATTTATGGTTCCTTTACAGACAAATAACAAATTTGTTGTTAAAACAACGATTTTTTACCCAAACCAACCCATTAAAACAACAAAATCGCGAATATTAGATATTTTGCCAAGTCGTGGGAATTTCTCGGCGTGCTAATTTTAGTAACTTATACACTTAAATGTCATCGGTAGGCGGGATGAAATTGCCATATGAACGCGTGAAATATTTCGTCTCGCTTACTGGGGCATCTCGCTTACCGGGATCATATGAACAGGCCCTTAGTTGTGTCAACTATATACTGTAATTTGTGAGGTATGTTCACACGCCGATATATCTTGCAATGCCGTAGTAACACAAATTGACAACACAAATCGGTATGTGTAATATTTTTGTGATCTAAACTCTGCTGATATTAAATATGACAGAACGTGACACTGTCAGAAAAGATCGGCGATCGACAAACATATCGTCGTCTCATCGACGACTCGACGTGGCTATTAAACGCTAACAAACAACGTCGACATAAAAGTTCACAGCAAATCATTACCCTGCAATATTTGAGCAGATTGACATTCACAAAAAGATATTAATATATTCACAACGGAGATTATGTTAATATTAAACTTACCTTTGTAACTTCGTGATCCCTTTGGTCCGCCATAGTTGTAACAAGGCTGCGCTTGAGCCCGCGATTTAACGAAACGATAAAAAAGTGTGTGTGTTCAAAAAAAAGTGTGCGTGTTCAGAAAAAAAGTGTGTGCAAAAAAAAAGTGTGTTAAAAAAAAAGTATTTTGTGTTCAAAAAAAAAAGTTTGTGTTTCAAAAAAAAAGTGTGTGTTCAAAAGAAAAGTTTCGTATTCTAAAATAAAACGTTTGTGTTAATGGATGGCACTTCTGGGGCTCCGTAGATTTATTACTTTGGCAGCGATGCAACGCTTTCTGTTACTAAGTGTGATATTTGAATATTTATCCTCATGCACGTGCAGGAGACGAAAGAGAAACTCATTAGGGGTCATTAGGGAAACATCTTCTTTTGTCATGGTGTTCATACTCCGCCCATTAAATATTCAACTTATTATTTATTCATTCTCAGGCTCCTTTGGGACCGTCTAACCCTAATCTCATTATTTATGCATACGTCATTATTTCTCAGGCTCCTTTGGGACGTAGTAACCCTAACTTCCCTTCCCCCAACCCTAGCTTTTATCCAACCCCCCGTGTAATACGTCATAACCGATAGCTCTCCGACTGATTCCCGAAGTTACATCGTTATCAAAAGGCTTTGACTTATATCCTTACAAATAATAGTAATTACCTTTTCATTTGTACACTTTACCCTACTGCATGACAGTCGACATGTACAGTTGCGTGTAGACGTACAGGGCATGCGTACAGTAAACTTTAACAAAATAGACGTTCTTTACAAGGAACTAAAGAGAAATTGATAGAGACACTTTACATTTTTTATCTGAAGCCTTGTTTGGAGGAATATAGAGAGTTTTGAACAGCCTAAGTGTCTGAATTGGCAGAGATAACGTATAGACTTAGATTAATAACATATCATGAATGTTATATTAGGTTAGAACCTAAATACGCAACTAAACTCTAGTTTATAAGTGAAGAAAGCCATAAGAAGGTAGGATGAGGAATCACTTCGAGAAGTCGTGAAAAGAACGATTTTAAGTGTCGAATAGAAAACGATCGAGTTCAGTGGAGATAAATTGCCGAGTAATCTGAGTGTTATTTACGAAGAGATGAATGTTGACAGTTTTGGTCGAGTTATCGCTTATCTAACCCTAGTGTATAGAGTATACGAATCCTTGGATGAAGAAAGAAGAACGATCAATGATTTCATGAGAAAATATAAACGGAATAACTATTCAACCTGGTTGCTACGCTTTCTGTTACTAAGAGTGATATTTGCATATGTATCTTCAGTGCACGTGCAGGAGACAAAACAGAAACTCATTAGGGGTCATTAAGGGTTAGGCAAGTCTAGCCGAGAAGGTCATTAGCAACACGCGTACGTGTAATACAGAATTTAAAATATTTTATTGCGAAATACATCTTTACACAAAAAACTCTTGATTATTTAGTGATCTATCAGTAACACGAGCATATGG
Organism: Corallium rubrum; assembly: GCA_964035015.1. Lineage (NCBI taxonomy): Eukaryota > Metazoa > Cnidaria > Anthozoa > Scleralcyonacea > Coralliidae > Corallium > Corallium rubrum. The sequence continues at coordinate 12,509,936 of OZ036000.1, read as the reverse complement.
GCATGCAGTACATCTTATAATCCATGGGGGCATGGATCATAAGCCTTGAATTCTGTACCACAAACATTACATATCAGATTTCGATTAACGCATTTGTTGAAATATTTCCACAAACACTTAGGACACTCAATTACATGTGCAAAATTAACAGGATTCTGACAACGTGTGCAATCAACAGGTTCGTCAATTATAGAATTTTCTGATTCTATATCGTTGCAATTCTTATCGTTTTCTGAATCTTCTCCGGAGGAAGTTTCTTCGTTTTCGCTCTCTGATTCTGTTTCTTCTTCTTCCTGCGCCAACATTGTTAACACTCAAACATTTTCGATAAGGTTTTTGTCAATGTTAATGTCGACGAGTCCTTTTACAAATACGTTTAGACCAGCTAGCACCTTACTTCTCAGGAATTCCCGAACCACGCAGTGTTCTACCAATTCGGGTATTTTTGTGTTTGGTATAGTTCTTCCTTGATAAACAATTTCTTCTTTGGGATTCCATGCTAAGTTGACATAGGACGTGAGTAAACTATTCAGCAAAGAGGACGCTTTCGCTTCATCGACTCCGTAGTCAAAGTGTGACAGTATTTCTTTAACACGAAAATCGTCATGTAACCTTTCTCCTATAGTGTTCAGGGTTCGAATGATGGTCTTTAAAATATATCGTTCTTTTATATTAGGTCTGCGAGTCCTAAAACTGGACCAAGTAAGACATCAAGATATCCTTCACCTTTTTGAACCAGCATCTCCTTTTTGAACCAGTATCTCCTTTTTTCTCATAAAACTACTTCGGGGACTAGCCAAAGTTGATATGTCGTCGCTATAAGGCCTAACGTCTTCAAGCAAAGCAGGTGATAATTGATATTGCATTGACCAAAAGTTCAACATACAATCACAAATGCATCTACTTCGCTCGGGGGCTTGCAGTCTCCAACAGAGCTCGTTGTTGAATAGGTTCACTTGTACATAAAAGTTCAAGAAACGGTTCGTACATTTTGATCAACGTCTCTATTTGGCAGTCAGTATCTAAATGAAGAAAACGCTACCACAGGAGGAGGAGGAGGAGGAGGGGAGGAGGAGGTGGAGGAGAAAGAGCAGGAGGGGGAGGAGGGGGAGGAGGAGGAGAAAGAGGAGGAGAAAGAGGAGGAGGAGAAGGAGGAAAAAGAGGAGGAGGAGGAGAAAGAGGAGGAGGAGAAACAAATAAACACACACACATACATACATACATACAAAAGCATTTAGTTTAAAATATTTATTTCGGTTTTCGTTCAAACATATACATATCAAAAGTTTTAGGTAGTCTGCTTCTTAGATTATATTTAGCCGTTTTCATTTTAAAAGTAGCGTGATAGTCTTTCTTGTCTTCTGGTGATAATTGTGATACATCTTCCTTTGTCATGGGTAAATATTTTGATCTGGTCATCAATAGATGATGTTCATACTCTTTTCTATCATCGGGTCATCTTTCCCAAGTCGCTTTAATTCCAATTCGAAGAGCTTTCCCAGTTATGAAAGAAATTATGTTTAAGTGTTGGATGTTCAACGGTAGGAGGTGGTGTTACAAAATAGGTTTTAGGTGTAGCAGGAGCTGTAGGGAAACTCCACGGAAGATCGTCAATTTCTTGCTTTATCTTTGGTGTCTAATTTTCTGAAGTTTTTGGTGGCTGAGTTTGAAGATTAGTCAGAGGTTGAGACTGATTCTGCAGTTGGTTTTGAAACGTCAGAAAACGTCCTAGCTGATTGGAGTAACGTATGTTCTTTTCTTCAGGTGTTAACTGTGGCGCTTGTACAATATCTTGCATTTTTTGTTCTGTATTGTACATGGCATTAACGATCGGACGTAATTGATAGGATTGCTTTTCTATGAAACTACCCAGCTGTCGCTGGAGGCTGGAGCTATTTTCTCCAGGTAGAACACTGGTCTTGAGGCGGTGATCGTCGTCCGTATTCGGCTTTAGATCAAGCATTAAATAACCATTAGGGCGACTTGTGGCTTCCTCGTAACTCTTCATGAATTCCTGGACATGACCTGGGTTTACCTGCCGTGCCAAGAGAGAAATTTGTTGCTTATCCCTTGGAGACTTGAAGAGTACGATATAGTGTGCCTTGAGGCTGACGTTTCTGGTTTTCCCGGAGAGATTCCGGTAATCCCCGAGCCCGGTGAGGGTGCTGATCTCGACGTGCGTGGGGTCCACTTTACACGCGAGATGAAAAGCTGAAAGCAATTCTGAAACCTGTTTGTATATATATATATATATATATATATATATATATATATATATATATATATATATATGTTATCAAATCCACAACTTGCGCAGTTCGAATGGCAGGGTACTGGTAACTAACCTGTTAAATTATTCAAATTATTCAAATTTACGTCAGCAAATTATATTTTATAAGTTCGGTTGGATTACGAAATAGTTTTTCAACGATCATGACGAAAGAAACCTTTGCCAGAAAAAATGGTTTCAGCTAAAATGTACATTAATATCACTATGGAGAAAGACCAGAGAAAGAAGGCTAAGAAGATATGTGGCAGCAAGAGAAATACAACAATAAATACGACTTAAAACCACTGCAAAAAAGCCTAAAAATTAATACGATAAAGACCGGAAACGATGCAGACCGAAATGTAACCGAAATGTAACTGAATGCATATAAAGCGGGCGAGGGGTTGTTGCGTTCATGTATTTCTAGTTTAGTAAATAAACTAGCAATACGTTTATCTCTTCCTGACTGATCCATGAGATCGTCAAGAACAATAAGGTTTCGCTTAGAAACATCAAGAAAATTGTCAGAGTCTATATCAGAGGGTATGCCTTCGTTAAGCTCAATGCCTGGTATTAATGTCTTGATCATTTCTAAATACATGGGCTGGTCTTGAATATGTACTGTTTTTATGGAAATTTTTTATATGACGTTGCATGTTGAATAGGGAAGAAAACGTTTTTCCATAAGTGCTGCAGACATAAGACATGTTCACTGGTTGAAGAGCATATATGAGCAGAATAAATTTTTCCACAGAATTTCTTATTATTTATTTATCTTTCTCCTCCTCCTCCTCCTCCTCTTTCTCTTCCTTTCTCCGCCTCCTCCTACTCCTCTTACTCCTCCTGACTGTCAAATAGATATGTTGATCAAAGAGCACAAACCGTTTCTTCTCAGAAATTCCCAAACCAGCTGGTCTAAACGTATTTGTAAAAGGACTCGCCGACATTAACATTAACATTAACAAAAACATTATCGAAAATGTTCGAGTGCTAACAATGTTGGCGCAGGCAGAAGAAGAAACAGAATCAGAGAGCGAAAACGAAGAAAGTTCCTCCGAAGAAGATTCAGAAAACGATAAGGATTACAACGAAATAGAATCAGAAAATTCTGTAATTGACGAACCTGTTGATTGCGAACGTTGTAAGAGACCTGTTACTTTTACTCATGTAACTGTGTGTCCAAAGTGTTTGTGGAAATATTTTAACAAATGCGTTAATCGAAATCTGATATGTAATGTTTGTGGTACAGTATTCAAGGCTTATGATCCATGCCTTCGGATTATAAGATGTACTGTTTGCCCATATGCTCGTATTACAGATAGATCACTAAATAATCAAGAGTTTTTTGTGTAAAGATATATTTCTCAATAAAATATTTTAATTTCTATATTACGTGTACGCGTGTTGCTAATGACCCGCGTGTTGCTAGTGATCCCTAATGAGTTTTTCTTTTGTATCCTGCACGTGCACTCAGGATAAATATGTAAATATTTACAAAAAAAAACACAGTGAACACACCATGCAACCTCGTCCCCAGGGCATTTTGCCTCCACGTTGGTAGTCGGCGAAAATGCCCTGGCATCGGCTGGTCACGTGACACCCAGAATTTTGGGGTGTTTTGGCAAGAAAATTTATGCGGTCTTTGTGTTTCGTTTTTGTATAATACGTACACATGAATAATAAATAAGAAATATTTAACGCTCTGCCGAATCACTCATGTGAACCTTTATCATAAATGCAACTGGCTAGCATTATTCATCATGATACTCCCCACGATTATCCAGGATACATTTAAATGTCTGGAAGAAACATATCTAATGTTGTTCTTGACTTTAACCAAAGCTATCGTTACAATTCTTTGGATGAACTTCCCAGAGTGGATTTATTGCAATTCATATTTTGATGAATAAATTACACTGTATCTGAATTAATCAAGTTTTTAAACCGGCCAATCCGATTATACAATCGACCAGCCGATGCCAGGGCCATTTTCGCCGACCTCCCAACGTGGAGGCAAAATGCCCTGGGGACGAGGTTGCACACCATGAACACACTAGAGAGCTTAAGCATACAGGCGTTTTAGAGCCACGGACGGCAATTGAATTCAATAGCCTTTTGCATTCAAAACAATGATAATGAGCAATTTAAAATTCCAAGAGCAAAGAGAACGCCGTCGTCGTTCTACACAAGACGTCATTGAGAGCATTTTCACGTTCTTCAGACGACGGGAACTTCTAGAACGTTGAGGCCTGTCATCGTTGTTTTACTACAATAGACATGCTTTTAAAGTAGACTGAAACTTGTATTTTGAGGGGGATAAATTTTTTACATTACAATATAAAATAAAGGATCTGTATTTTTATATAAAGATGAAATTTAAGCTTATGAGCTAACAGTTTAGATATGTGATTATTCATAGCCTTTGTTATGGGTAAAAAGTCTTTTCAAAGAATACGCGGTTCAGTAGTTCTGTATTGTATTCCTGTTCTTCCGGTCACCGTCCGTGTCTCAAAAACGCCTAATATGCTTAAGCTCTCTACTGTTAAACACAGTGTGTTCACACTGTTTCACTGTGTGTTCACTGTGTTAACACGGAGTGACTATGCGGAATTGGGACGGTTTGAACTGAGTGTACACCCCGTGTACACCTCGTGTACATCCCGTGTACACCCCGCATACACTCCGTGTACACCCCGTGTACACTAAGTTCAAACCGTTCTACACTAAGTTCTTGACCACAGTGTGTACACCGGCTTTTTCTTGCTGTGAACACTGTGTGTTTATTGGATGTTATCTGGACAGTGGTTGACACACATAATACCGCGGGTATATTAATTCAATTTTAGAGACAAACAATAAGAATAGGAACGAATTTTGTTTTATTACTCATTTATAGGCATACGTAGTACTCTAAATCTAAATGCACTCTGATTTTACTGTTATTGAATCAAAAACCCTAACCCTAAAAACACTAACCCTATAATCTCAGAATCAATAACTAATTGGCCTACTATAGTCAGCCTACAGAAACTCCCGTTTCTCGTTGAATGTCTACGCAACTACGGGGAATAGCTTGCCATACTACACGTTAGGCTAATGTGAAAACAGCTTCTTAACCGCTTCTTGTATAATATTTGCGTATAAATTTATGTAAATTTACACAAAACTTGTGTAACGGTTATCTCGCTGTAAGAACGGTACATGTATTTACAAGTGTTAAAGTCAATTTCCCTTATTTCAAACATGTTTCAAACTCTTTAACTTTTCTTTCTCAAGAAGGCGTAGTTTAGCATGCTTGGTGTCTTTACATTTCCCCGCCATCTTGGCCCTTATGACGGAAGATTGTGTGCCAGGGTAACAACTTTGGACACATTCTAAAAGTATAGAAATATAGGATCAAAATATGTATCAATTATTATATCAAGTGTATTTCTAATCAAATTCTTGTACAACGATATTCAATTTGTAAATTTGAAACTTCAAAACAAAATGAACAGATGGTGCTTTTTGGACAATAATACACAAACAAAAGTTACAATTAACCAATAAACGCGAACTTACCGACAATGGCAAGAACTTTATCCTGGTCTAAGAACTCCTCTTTATCCTCCACATTTATTCTTTTGCCTGTAACTAGGCAATGCTAAATCTCATCAACCGTAAAGATGGCAGTCATAAGATGGCATATCATCTTGTTAAAAGGTAGTCCCCTCAGATAAGTATTTGTTAATTTCACACTAAAATTAAAAAAACAGAACATGCAATAACAAGTTACAAGTGATCGATGATTAGTAGTATACAATAGGTAATCACTATTAGTATACAATGGGTTATCATTAATCAGAGTACAAGTTAGGATTTACAGTAAGAGTGATATTTGAAAATTGTATCAAAGTTTTCAAATATGACAAGTACTGTAAGGGGGGGGGGGTGGTGGGGGTGGGGGGGGGGGTGCACAAGCAAAGACATACAGTATAATTACTTGTTTATTGTATCAAAAACATACAGTATAATTACTTGTTTATTGTATGCCTTGCAAAAATGGTAATCATTAATTGTATTTCAAAATTAGTTCGATTAATATAATAAACAAGGTTTGCTATACTGCCGAAACAGGGAACATACATGTAGCTAATCTAACGTTTCGATCGAATTAGGCTCTTCGTAGAGAGCGAAACGTGATAATACCATGATCGCCTCGGTTTCTTTTGTTCTCCTAGGGTATTTAAACAACGAATTTCTATTATTACTCATGCGAGAGGAAAATTTTCCTTTGTCTACTAAATTTCTGTGTATATTGGTGAGAGGAAATTAGAAGACAAAGAAATCCTTTGGCTTCTTCTAAATTTTCTGCTTGCATATATTATGAAAGCAGCAATTTTTTTTTTTTTAACGACTTTATTGGATATTTACATAAAATTACTTAAAAATACCCAAACGGAAAAAAGCGCGAACGGGACTCGAGGACCCATGCGAGGCGCCTTCCCGTTATAATTAAAAATAGATATTAACCCTATCCAGACTGGGGGGGGGGGGGGGGCGGAAAGTGCCCGCGCTGATTTTAAAAGTTAATATCTCCTAAACCAGTACAGGTATGGTTCTGAAAATTTATGACATTTCCTAAATATGTATGGGCTTTATGTGTGGAAAATTTGGTGAAAAAATATTACGCCAAAAAAAGTTACAGCGTAGTCGTGAGCACCTACCAACACTAAATTTTAGCAGACCATTTTTCTTATGTTTCCTTTTATAATAGTTACAATAAAAGTAAGCACTTTTTAATAAAAAGAAACTACTTTTTGGATATACTACCTTTTTTATGTTAACAAAACAATAAGAAAAATAATATTGGAAATTCTAAAAATCCGGGGGTTTTGCAATTAATGACGTCATAATGACGTCATAATTTGTTGCCATGACAACATAAGTGTAGCACATACTTGAACAAGGCATACCATCCACCGTAAAAGTTTCGTCGAAATACACCAAATGGTTCAGGAGATATTGACCGCAGGCACTTTCCGCCCCCCCCCCCCCCCCCCAGTCCCAGAAGGCAAAAAAAAGCCCGGTCTGGATAGGGTTAATACAATAAAAAATCAGTCAATACAGTAAAGTTGATCATAGACCAATTGCTCGAAATCCACGATGCACCAATACACACGCACAGCCCAAGCCTATTCCTATGAAGTCTATGAACTCAAAACTGAAAGAGCAAAATGAGTAACACTGAATGGAATTCATAAGAACGAAGCTGAGGCCGCGCACGCACAATGATGCACCGTGGAGCTCAAGTAATTGGTACATTGGAAAACTACTCTCAGTGACAGGAGCAGTTACGGTATAATGACCATGTACAGGAGAAGAAGAAGACAAGGGATTTCTTTGTCTCTTAAATTTCCCTCACGTTATTCATGTCATTCAAAGTGGAAAAGCGGTTCACTCGTTCATAATAAATCAAGGAGCTCAATTTCCCTTATGCTGTTCAACGTTTTCCTTGGCGATCATAGTATTACAAACTGATATCATGACTGTCAGGAAATTAGTGATTTAGTTTCCCCTTTTCCCTCAGGAAGATTTGTGAAATTCACAAACCTTCCCTCGGCTACGGGAAATTGAATCGCTAATTTACCTCAAGTTATTACTTACAAAATTGTACTTCTCTCAACCAGTCAGAATGCAGTAATTTTGTCATGCATACATGTATAATAATATGAATTATAATTACCTTAAAAGATAGATTACAGTACACTAGTACTGCAGTACCTACAATCACGGAAAAAAATCGGAGACTTTTTGAATTTTTATACTATTCCCCCCTCCCCCCTACACAATGTTGGTATTTAGATGATATGACTTGCAAATCGACTTTACCTTAACCAACATTGTGTAGGGGGGAGGGGGAGGGAATTTTAGGGCAATAAGCGGATGAGTTTTGGAGGACACGCATATTTTCATAACGTATTCTTAAATTTGGATATAGTTTTCAAAAAGTCTACGGGTATGTTTTCCAAGATTGTAGTACTGTACGTGCAGTACTTGGTGTAAATGTAGAAGTTATTATTTTTCACATTACCAGGTAATTTGTCTGGTGCGCTGCATACTATAGGTATGAATTACCTATAGTATGCTTCGTATATATATATATATATATATATATATATATATATATACAAAATTGCCGCCGTTGTTGGTCAACACAAAACAATTTGTCAATTCCAAAAACAAACCATAAATCCTTTAATGGTAATACTTATAAACTACGAAAATAAACATATTTTGTAAGAATCAAACCGCAAATCGTTTATATTCCGACAATTAAGAACATTTCTAGCGAATAAATTAAGAACATTCTGTAGCGAATAAATATAAAAATACCCCGAGAAAACCTTGCCAACTATTCTCAGTGGGATGTTTCTCACATAATGCCATGGGGAAGGGAAGTGAGCCAATTTAATTAATCCTGGTTAACTTCATTCATGAATCAAAGCCCTAGGGACCGCAGAATCATTTAAATTTGCTCCACGGGTTGAGTTTTTGGCCATTTCACCGATTCGCACGGAGAAGGAACAATTTCAGCTGTTATAAGGATTTTTTTGCCCGTGTGTTGCCAGCTGAGCCTCCCAGTTTCCTCGACCTTTGCTATGGCTCAAAATGTTCTTCCTCAACCTATTGACGTCGAGGCCGTTTTGATTGATTTAGGCGAAGTCGAAGTGCCTATCCAGCCGCCTGTTATCGCACCACTTAACGTCAACCCACCGCCAGTGGTAGCAGATCATATTCCCATCCAACCCGCCGTTCAACAGCAACTACAACCACTACCAGTACAGCCTGCTCCCGTTCCTCAGGTTAGTTGGGTTTGGGTATGTGTCTGGTTTATTTCTTTTCGCATGGGTTTTCATACATGTCCAATACTGTCGCATTCATACGGATCGTAAAGGTTATTTACCATCCGTAATCTATATTTTCGTTTCGTGAATTCATACGGATCGTATACGGATGGTAAACGTTATTTACGATCCGTAATCTACATTTTCGTTTCGTTAATTGCGTCATGCTGCGCAGCCTGCGCTTCACGAATGAACTCCAGCTGAGCTACAATATTGCATCCTCACCAAATTACCTTACCATCCGTACGGTTCGTACGGATGGTACGGATTGAAAATACTTAATTTACGATCCGTTACATCCGTCAACCACCAATCAACTGCAGCTGAGCGACCACATGACACCCTTACAAAATTAAACAACTTACGATCCGCACGCATCGTACAGCTCGTATACTGATTACAAATACTTCATTTACAATGGGTAAACCAAATATCGTAACTTTAAAACCATATTAACAATCACCTTGAAACGTTAAAGCAATAACAACTTATATTACAAAACGTTGAAGCAATAACAACTTCTCACGTCGCATGTGACACATGAGGATTGCCTCGTTCTAAAAAAACCTCGCAAACGCTCAAGGAATATGAATTTATATGACGTCGCTTGTCATATATACATGATGATTTATACAGGATTGCCTCGTTCTAAAAAAACCTTGCAAACGCTCAAGGAATATGAATTTATATGACGTCGCTTGTCATATATACATGATGATTTATACAGGATTGCCTCGTTCTAAAAAACCTTGCACACGCTCAAGGAATATGAATTTATATGACGTCGCTTGTCATATATACATGATGATTTATACAGGATTGCCTCGTTCTAAAAAAACCTTGCAAACGCTCAAGGAATATGAATTTATATGACGTCGCTTGTCATAAATACATGATGATTTATACAGGATTGCCTCGTTCTAAAAAAACCTTGCAAACGCTCAAGGAATATGAATTTATATGACGTCGCTTGTCATATATACATGATGATTTATACACGATTGCCTTGTTCTCAAAAAACCTTGCAAACGCTAAAGCAATATGAACTTATATGACGTCGCTTGTCATAACTATAAACAAAATCACCAGAAACGCTAAAGAAATATGAACTTATATGACGACTCGCTTGTCCGATATTTCCATGACAAGCGCAATCGCTGTATGTTTCTTCATTTATATCGTCGACGGCTTCAGTATAGTTTACCATCAAAGATTATGTAAATGCGTTCGACGCATGTCCACCAGTAAATGGTGAATGAAGATTGGTTTATAAGCATAAAATTATGGTGTAACGAATTATCAAAATACAGTGTCTAAATTGAAGGTTAACCTCAATGTTTTTGACAACGGTGATCCCGCATTCCCGTTCGTTCGTTAGTTCGATTTGAAATATGACCGGTAGATAAGTCAGCCGCAAATATCACAAACATGAAGTTCGATTTGGCAAGCGTCTCGCTTCAATGGAAAATTTGTGGTCGCGAGGCTTGCTCGTTTCAAGTAAATGTTGTTCGAATTAGATGTATGGCGTTCAGATGGTCACATTGAATTTTGACATTATAAACGCGCCATATGATTACCATATGTTATTTTAAAAACTAGGAGTTCTTTATATCAGAATGACAGAAGTGAAATGCTGCCTCGCGACTGACACAGGAGCAGTGGATACGAGCTTGCCCGTAGAAATGTTCAGGATTAGGCCAGCAGAATGATGCAAGAAATTTTCTATAGCATGGCCGATCAAATAAATACAATGCAGAATATAAACCACGTAATATTAAAATAACATACGGTAATCATATGGCGCGTTTATAATGTCAAAATTCAATGTGACGATTTGAACGCCATACATCTAATTCGAACAACATTCACTTGAAACGAGCAAGCCTCGCGACTATAATTTTTCCATTCAAGCGACACGTTTGCCTAGTCGAACTTCACGTTTTGTAATATTTGCGGCTGACTAATCGAGCGGTCATATTTCAAATCGAACTAACGAACGGGAATGCGGGATCAACGTTGTCAAAAACATTGAGGTTAATTATTGAGACGCTGTATTCTCATAATTCGTTACAGCATAATTTTATGTTTATAAAGCAATCTTAATTCATCATCTATTCATCTATTGCTTCACATGCGTCGAACGCATTTACATAATCCTTGATTACTCCAGCTTAGTAAAGTACTGGGCCGTCGAGGACGATTACAAATAAGAAACATACAGCGATTGCGTTTGTTATCGAAATATCGGGTAATCCGCATTCTTGTCCACAGCCTCTCAAATACTCTCGAATTTTGGCAGTTCCAGTAAGCAAGCGAAAACAGACAAAACGGCGGACTCGATTTTAGTGTCAACTACTCGATTCCCAGGAAATAAATAACTGGTTATTTCTGCTTATTCTTACCGTGAAAGCAGAGAAGCAATCGTTCTGTAGTTTAATCCTGAACACTTCTACAGCCAACCTCCTGTGCACTGCTCCGTTGTGTCAGTCGCGACGCAGCATTTCACTTCTGATAAGAACTCCTAGTTACATGAATATAACATACGGCAGAACGTTCTCGACGCATATTTTTGACACACACAATACTTATTAGCCTATTCAACGATCGTCAAGTCCGACTATACTATACCGTTTGTCGCAACTCGTACGGATCGACAACTTTTTTGAGGGCTACCTTAGTACACACGATAGTTATTATATTTACGGATGGTGAAATGTACCATCATGGTTCGTCACCACCCGCAAGGATCGACACACTATATGTACGGATGGAGAATTAACTTACCATCCGTTACAACTCGTACGGATCGACACACTATATTTACGGATCGAGAATTGGCTTACCATCCGTTACGACCCGTACGGATCGACACACTATATATACGGATGGAGAATTAGCTTACCATCCGTTACGACTCGTACGGATCGACAACTTTTTTGAGGGCTACCTTAGCTACACCGCACGATACTTATTATATTCACCAATGGTGAAACGTAGCATACGGTTCGTCACGATCCGTACCGATCGACACACTATATTTACGGATGGAGAATTGGCTTACTATCCGTTACGACCCGTACGGATCGACACACTATATTTACGGATGGAGAATTAGCTTACAATCCGTTACGACTCGTACGGATCGACAACTTTTTTGAGGGCTACCTTAGTACACACGATAGTTATTATATTTACGGATGGTGAAATGTACCATCATGGTTCGTCACCACCCGCAAGGATCGACACACTATATGTACGGATGGAGAATTAACTTACCATCCGTTACAACTCGTACGGATCGACACACTATATTTACGGATCGAGAATTGGCTTACCATCCGTTACGACCCGTACGGATCGACACACTATATTTACGGATGGAGAATTAGCTTACCATCCGTTACGACTCGTACGGATCGACAACTTTTTTGAGGGCTACCTTAGCTACACCGCACGATACTTATTATATTCACCAATGGTGAAACGTAGCATACGGTTCGTCACGATCCGTACCGATCGACACACTATATTTACGGATCGAGAATTGGCTTACTATCCGTTACGACCCGTACGGATCGACACACTATATTTACGGATGGAGAATTAGCTTACAATCCGTTACGACTCGTACGGATCGACAACTTTTTTGAGGGCTACCTTAGCTACACCGCACGATACTTATTATATTCACGGATGGTGAAACGTAGCATACGGTTCGTCACGACCCGTACGGATCGACACACTATATTTACGGATGGAGAATTAGCTTACCATCCGTTACGACTCGTACGGATCGACAACTTTTTTGAGGGCTACCTTAGCTACACCGCACGATACTTATTATATTCACCAATGGTGAAACGTAGCATACGGTTCGTCACGATCCGTACCGATCGACACACTATATTTACGGATGGAGAATTGGCTTACCATCCGTTACGACCCGTACGGATCGACACACTATATTTACGGATGGAGAATTAGCTTACAATCCGTTACGACTCGTACGGATCGACAACTTTTTTGAGGGCTACCTTAGTACACACGATAGTTATTATATTTACGGATGGTGAAATGTACCATCATGGTTCGTCACCACCCGCAAGGATCGACACACTATATGTACGGATGGAGAATTAACTTACCATCCGTTACAACTCGTACGGATCGACACACTATATTTACGGATCGCGAATTGGCTTACCATCCGTTACGACCCGTACGGATCGACACACTATATTTACGGATGGAGAATTAGCTTACCATCCGTTACGACTCGTACGGATCGACAACTTTTTTGAGGGCTACCTTAGCTACACCGCACGATACTTATTATATTCACCAATGGTGAAACGTAGCATACGGTTCGTCACGATCCGTACCGATCGACACACTATATTTACGGATGGAGAATTGGCTTACTATCCGTTACGACCCGTACGGATCGACACACTATATTTACGGATGGAGAATTAGCTTACAATCCGTTACGACTCGTACGGATCGACAACTTTTTTGAGGGCTACCTTAGCTACACCGCACGATACTTATTATATTCACGGATGGTGAAACGTAGCATACGGTTCGTCACGACCCGTACGGATCGACACACTATATTTACGGATGGAGAATTAGCTTACCATCCGTTACGACTCGTACGGATCGACAACTTTTTTGAGGGCTACCTTAGCTACACCGCACGATACTTATTATATTCACCAATGGTGAAACGTAGCATACGGTTCGTCACGACCCGTACGGATCGACACACTATATTTACGGATGGAGAATTAGCTTACCATCCGTTACGACTCGTACGGATCGATAACTTTTTTGAGGGCTACCTTAGCGACACCGCACGATACTTATTATATTCACGGATGGTGAAACGTAGCATACGGTTCGTCACGATCCGTACGGATCGACACACTATATTTACGGATGGAGAATTGGCTTACCATCCGTTACGACCCGTACGGATCGACACACTATATTTACGGATGGAGAATTAGCTTACCATCCGTTACGACTCGTACGGATCGATAACTTTTTTGAGGGCTACCTTAGCGACACCGCACGATACTTATTATATTCACGGATGGTGAAACGTAGCATACGGTTCGTCACGACCCGTACGGATCGACACACTATATTTACGGATGGAGAATTAGCTTACCATCCGTTACGACTCGTACGGATCGACAACTTTTTTGAGGGCTACCTTAGCTACACCGCACGATACTTATTATATTCACGGATGGTGAAACGTAGCATACGGTTCGTCACGACCCGTACAGATCGACACACTATATTTACGGATCGAGAATTAGCTTACCATCCGTTACGACTCGTACGGATCGACAACTTTTTTGAGGGCTACCTTAGCTACACCGCACGATACTTATTATATTCACGGATGGTGAAACGTAGCATACGGTTCGTCACGACCCGTACGGATCGACACACTATATTTACGGATGGAGAATTAGCTTACCATCCGTTACGACTCGTACGGATCGATAACTTTTTTGAGGGCTACCTTAGCGACACCGCACGATACTTATTATATTCACGGATGGTGAAACGTAGCATACGGTTCGTCACGACCCGTACGGATCGACACACTATATTTACGGATGGAGAATTAGCTTACCATTCGTTACCACTCGTACGGATCGATAACTTTTTTGAGGGCTACCTTAGCTACACCGCACGATACTTATTATGTTCACGGATGGTGAAACGTAGCATACGGTTCGTCACGATCCATACGGATCGACACACTATATTTACGGATGGAGAATTAGCTTACCATCCATTACGACTCGTACGGATCGATAACTTTTTTGAGGGCTACCTTAGCGACACCGCACGATACTTATTATATTCATGGATGGTGAAACGTAGCATACGGTTCGTCACGACCCGTACGGATCGACACACTATATTTACGGATGGAGAATTAGCTTACCATCCGTTACGACTCGTACGGATCGACAACTTTTTTTGAGGGCTACCTTAGCTACACCGCACGATACTTATTATATTCACGGATGGTGAAACGTAGCATACGGTTCGTCACGACCCGTACGGATCGACACACTATATTTACGGATGGAGAATTAGCTTACCATCCGTTACGACTCGTACGGATCGACAACTTTTTTGAGGGCTACCTTAGCTACACCGCACGATACTTATTATATTCACGGATGGTGAAACGTAGCATACGGTTCGTCACGACCCGTACGGATCGACACACTATATTTACGGATGGAGAATTAGCTTACCATCCGTTACGACTCGTGCGGATCGATAACTTTTTTGAGGGCTACCTTAGCGACACCGCACGATACTTATTATATTCACGGATGGTGAAACGTAGCATACGGTTCGTCACGAACCGTACGGATCGACACACTATATTTACGGATGGAGAATTAGCTTACCATCCGTTACGACCCGTACGGATCGACAACTTTTTTGAGGGCTACCTTAGCTACACCGCACGATACTTATTATATTCACCAATTGTGAAACGTACCATACGGTTCGTCACGATCCGTACGGATCGACACACTATATTTACTGATGGAGAATTGGCTTACCATCCGTTACGACCCGTACGGATCGACACACTATATTTACGGATGGAGAATTAGCTTACCATCCGTTACGACTCGTACGGATCGATAACTTTTTTGAGGGCTACCTTAGCGACACCGCACGATACTTATTATATTCACGGATGGTGAAACGTAGCATACGGTTCGTCACGATCCGTACGGATCGACACACTATATTTACGGATGGAGAATTGGCTTACCATCCGTTACGACCCGTACGGATCGACACACTATATTTACGGATGGAGAATTAGCTTACCATCCGTTACGACTCGTACGGATCGACAACTTTTTTGAGGGCTACCTTAGCGACACCGCACGATACTTATTATATTCACGGATGGTGAAACGTAGCATACGGTTCGTCACGACCCGTACGGATCGACGCACTATATTTACGGATGGAGAATTAGCTTACCATCCGTTACGACTCGTACGGATCGACAACTTTTTTGAGGGCTACCTTTGCTACACCGCACGATACTTATTATATTCACGGATGCTGAAACGTAGCATACGGTTCGTCACGACCCGTACGGATCGACACACTATATTTACGGATGGAGAATTGGCTTACCATCCGTTTCGACTCGTACGGATCGACAAATTTTTTGAGGGCTACCTTAGCTACACCGCACGATACTTATTATATTCACCAATGGTGAAACGTAGCATACGGTTCGTCACGATCCGTACGGATCGACACACTATATTTACGGATCGAGAATTAGCTTACCATCCGTTACGACCGGTACGGATCGACACTATATTTACGGATCGAGAATTATCTTACCATCCGTTACGACTCGTACGGATCGACACACCATATTTACGGATGGAGAATTACCTTACCATCCGTTACGACTCGTACGGATCGACAACTTTTTTGAGGGCTACCTTAGCTACACCGTACGATACTTATTATATTCACGGATGGAGAAACAAAGCATACGGTTCGTCACGACCCGTACGGATCGACACACTATATTTACGGATCGAGAATTACCTTACCATCCGTTACGACCCGTACGGATCGACACACTATATTTACGGATGGATAATTAACTTACCATCCGCTACGACTCGTACGGATCGACACACACTGTATTTACGGATCGAGAATTAGCTTACCATCCGTTACGACTCGTACGGATCGACAACTTTTTTGAGGGCTACCTTAGCTACACCGCACGATACTTATTATATTCACGGATGGTGAAACGTAGCATACGGTTCGTCACGACCCGTACGGATCGACACACTATATTTACGGATGGAGAATTAGCTTACCATCCGTTACGACTCGTACGGATCGACAACTTTTTTGAGGGCTACCTTGGCTACACCGCACGATACTTATTATATTCACCAATGGTAAAACGTAGCATACGGTTCGTCACGATCCGTACGGATCGACACACTATATTTACGGATGGAGAATTGGCTTACCATCCGTTACGACCCGTACGGATCGACACACTATATTTACGGATGGAGAATTAGCTTACCATCCGTTACGACTCGTACTGATTGATAACTTTTTTGAGGGCTACCTTAGCTACACCGCACGATACTTATTATATTCACGGATGGTGAAACGTAGCATACGGTTCGTCACGACCCGTACGGATCGACACACTATATTTACGGATCGAGAATTAGCTTATCATCGGTTACGACTCGTACGGATCGACAACTTTTTTGTGGGCTACCTTAGCTACACCGCACGATACTTATTATATTCACCAATGGTGAAACGTACCATACGGTTCGTCACGATCCGTACGGATCGACACACTATGTTTACGGATGGAGAATTGGCTTACCATCCGTTACGACCCGTACGGATCGACACACTATATTTACGGATGGAGAATTAGCTTACCATCCGTTACGACTCGTACGGATCGATAACTTTTTTGAGGGCTACCTTAGCTACACCGTACGATACTTATTATATTCACGGATGGAGAAACAAAGCATACGGTTCGTCACGACCCGTACGGATCGACACAATATATTTACGGATCGAGAATTACCTTACCATCCGTTACGACCCGTACGGATCGACACACTATATTTACGGATGGAGAATTAACTTACCATCCGCTACGACTCGTACGGATCGACACACACTGTATTTACGGATCGAGAATTAGCTTACCATCCGTTACGACTCGTACGGATCGACAACTTTTTTGAGGGCTACCTTAGCTACACCGCACGATACTTATTATATTCACGGATGGTGAAACGTAGCATACGGTTCGTCACGACCCGTACGGATCGACACACTATATTTACGGATGGAGAATTAGCTTACCATCCGTTACGACTCGTACGGATCGACAACTTTTTTGAGGGCTACCTTGGCTACACCGCACGATACTTATTATATTCACCAATGGTAAAACGTAGCATACGGTTTGTCACGATCCGTACGGATCGACACACTATATTTACGGATGGAGAATTGGCTTACCATCCGTTACGACCCGTACGGATCGACACACTATATTTACGGATGGAGAATTAGCTTACCATCCGTTACGACTCGTACTGATCGATAACTTTTTTGAGGGCTACCTTAGCTACACCGCACGATACTTATTATATTCACGGATGGTGAAACGTAGCATACGGTTCGTCACGATCCGTACGGATCGACACACTATATTTACAGATGGAGAATTAACTTACCATCCGTTACGACTCGTATGGATCGACAACTTTTTTGAGGGCTACCTTAGCTACACCGCACGATACTTATTATATTCACCAATGGTGAAACGTACCATACGGTTCGTCACGATCCGTACGGATCGACACACTATGTTTACGGATGGAGAATTGGCTTACCATCCGTTACGACCCGTACGGATCGACACACTATATTTACGGATGGAGAATTAGCTTACCATCCGTTACGACTCGTAAGGATCGATAACTTTTTTGAGGGCTACCTTAGCTACACCGCACGATACTTATTATATTCACGGATGGTAAAACGTAGCATACGGTTCGTCACGATCCGTACGGATCGACACACTATATTTACGGATGGAGAATTAGCTTACCATCCGTTACGACCCGTACGGATCGACAACTTTTTTGAGGGCTACTTTAGCTACACCGCACGATACTTATTATATTCACGGATGCTGAAACGTAGCATACGATTCGTCGCGACCCGTACGGATCGACACACTATACTTACGGATCGAGAATTGGCTTACCATCCGTTTCGACTCGTACGGATCGACACTATATTTACGGATCGTGAATTATCTTACCATCGGTTACGACTCGTACGGATCGACACACCATATTTACGGATGGAGAATTACCTTACCATCCGTTACGACTCGTACGGATCGACAACTTTTTTGAGGGCTACCTTAGCTACACCGTACGATACTTATTATATTCACGGATGGTGAAACGTAGCATACGGTTCGTCTCGACCCGTACGGATCAACACACTATATTTACGGATCGAGAATTACCTTACCATCCGTTACGACCCGTACGGATCGACACACTATATTTACGGATGGAGAATTAGCTTACCATCCGTTACGACTCGTACTGATCGATAACTTTTTTGAGGGCTACCTTAGCTACACCCCACGATACTTATTATATTCACGGATGGTGAAACGTAGCATACGGTTCGTCACGACCCGTACGGATCGACACACTATATTTACGGATCGAGAATTAGCTTACCATCCGTTACGACTCGTACGGATCGATAACTTTTTTGAGGGCTACCTTAGCTACACCGCACGATACTTATTATATTCACCAATGGTGAAACGTAGCATACGGTTCGTCACGATCCGAACGGATCGACACACTATATTTACGGATGGAGAATTGGCTTACCATCCGTTACGACCCGTACGGATCGACAACTTTTTTGAGGGCTACTTTAGCTACACCGCACGATACTTATTATATTCACGGATGGCTGAAACGTAGCATACGGTTCGTCGCGACCCGTACGGATCGACACACTATACTTACGGATCGAGAATTGGCTTACCATCCGTTTCGACTCGTACGGATCGACACTATATTTACGGATCGTGAATTATCTTACCATCCGTTACGACTCGTACGGATCGACACACCATATTTACGGATGGAGAATTACCTTACCATCCGTTACGACTCGTACGGATCGACAACTTTTTTGAGGGCTACCTTAGCTACACCGTACGATACTATTTATATTCACGGATGGAGAAACGTAGCATACGGTTCGTCACGACCCGTACGGATCAACACACTATATTTACGGATCGAGAATTACCTTACCATCCGTTACGACCCGTACGGATCGACACACTATATTTACGCATGGAGAATTAACTTACCATCCGTTACGACTCGTACGGATCGACACACACTGTATTTACGGATCGAGAATTAGCTTACCATCCGTTACGACTCGTACGGATCGACAACTTTTTTGAGGGCTACCTTAGCTACACCGCACGATCATACTTATATTCACGGATGGAGAAACGTAGCATACGCTTCGTCACGATCCGTACGGATTGACACACTATATTTACGGATCGAGAATTACCTTACCATCCGTTACGACTCGTACGGATCGACAACTTTTTTGAGGGCTACCTTAGCTACACCGCACGATACTTATTATATTCACGGATGGTGAAACGTAGCATACGGTTCGTCACGACCCGTACGGATCGACACACTATATTTACGGATGGAGAATTAGCTTACCATCCGTTACGACTCGTACGGATCGACAACTTTTTTGAGGGCTACCTTTGCTACACCGCACGATACTTATTATATTCACGGATGCTGAAACGTAGCATACGGTTCGTCACGACCCGTACGGATCGACACACTATATTTACGGATGGAGAATTAGCTTACCATCCGTTACGACTCGTACGGATCGACAACTTTTTTGAGGGCTACCTTAGCTACACCGCACGATACTTATTATATTCACCAATGGTGAAACGTAGCATACGGTTCGTCACGATCCGTACGGATCGACACACTATATTTACGGATCGAGAATTAGCTTACCATCCGTTACGACCGGTACGGATCGACACTATATTTACGGATCGAGAATTATCTTACCATCCGTTACGACTCGTACGGATCGACACACCATATTTACGGATGGAGAATTACCTTACCATCCGTTACGACTCGTACGGATCGACAACTTTTTTGAGGGCTACCTTAGCTACACCGTACGATACTTATTATATTCACGGATGGAGAAACAAAGCATACGGTTCGTCACGACCCGTACGGATCGACACACTATATTTACTGATCGAGAATTACCTTACCATCCGTTACGACCCGTACGGATCGACACACTATATTTACGGATGGATAATTAACTTACCATCCGCTACGACTCGTACGGATCGACACACACTGTATTTACGGATCGAGAATTAGCTTACCATCCGTTACGACTCGTACGGATCGACAACTTTTTTGAGGGCTACCTTAGCTACACCGCACGATACTTATTATATTCACGGATGGTGAAACGTAGCATACGGTTCGTCACGACCCGTACGGATCGACACACTATATTTACGGATGGAGAATTAGCTTACCATCCGTTACGACTCGTACGGATCGACAACTTTTTTGAGGGCTACCTTGGCTACACCGCACGATACTTAGTATATTCACCAATGGTAAAACGTAGCATACGGTTCGTCACGATCCGTACGGATCGACACACTATATTTACGGATGGAGAATTGGCTTACCATCCGTTACGACCCGTACGGATCGACACACTATATTTACGGATGGAGAATTAGCTTACCATCCGTTACGACTCGTACTGATTGATAACTTTTTTGAGGGCTACCTTAGCTACACCGCACGATACTTATTATATTCACGGATGGTGAAACGTAGCATACGGTTCGTCACGACCCGTACGGATCGACACACTATATTTACGGATCGAGAATTAGCTTACCATCGGTTACGACTCGTACGGATCGACAACTTTTTTGTGGGCTACCTTAGCTACACCGCACGATACTTATTATATTCACCAATGGTGAAACGTAGCATACGGTTCGTCACGATCCGTACGGATCGACACACTATATTTACGGATGGAGAATTGGCTTACCATCCGTTACGACCCGTACGGATCGACACACTATATTTACGGATGGAGAATTAGCTTACCATCCGTTACGACTCGTACGGATCGATAACTTTTTTGAGGGCTACCTTAGCTACACCGTACGATACTTATTATATTCACGGATGGAGAAACAAAGCATACGGTTCGTCACGACCCGTACGGATCGACACAATATATTTACGGATCGAGAATTACCTTACCATCCGTTACGACCCGTACGGATCGACACACTATATTTACGGATGGAGAATTAACTTACCATCCGCTACGACTCGTACGGATCGACACACACTGTATTTACGGATCGAGAATTAGCTTACCATCCGTTACGACTCGTACGGATCGACAACTTTTTTGAGGGCTACCTTAGCTACACCGCACGATACTTATTATATTCACGGATGGTGAAACGTAGCATACGGTTCGTCACGACCCGTACGGATCGACACACTATATTTACGGATGGAGAATTAGCTTACCATCCGTTACGACTCGTACGGATCGACAACTTTTTTGAGGGCTACCTTGGCTACACCGCACGGTACTTATTATATTCACCAATGGTAAAACGTAGCATACGGTTTGTCACGATCCGTACGGATCGACACACTATATTTACGGATGGAGAATTGGCTTACCATCCGTTACGACCCGTACGGATCGACACACTATATTTACGGATGGAGAATTAGCTTACCATCCGTTACGACTCGTACTGATCGATAACTTTTTTGAGGGCTACCTTAGCTACACCGTACGATACTTATTATATTCACGGATGGAGAAACAAAGCATACGGTTCGTCACGACCCGTACGGATCGACACACTATATTTACTGATCGAGAATTACCTTACCATCCGTTACGACCCGTACGGATCGACACACTATATTTACGGATGGATAATTAACTTACCATCCGCTACGACTCGTACGGATCGACACACACTGTATTTACGGATCGAGAATTAGCTTACCATCCGTTACGACTCGTACGGATCGACAACTTTTTTGAGGGCTACCTTAGCTACACCGCACGATACTTATTATATTCACGGATGGTGAAACGTAGCATACGGTTCGTCACGACCCGTACGGATCGACACACTATATTTACGGATGGAGAATTAGCTTACCATCCGTTACGACTCGTACGGATCGACAACTTTTTTGAGGGCTACCTTGGCTACACCGCACGATACTTATTATATTCACCAATGGTAAAACGTAGCATACGGTTCGTCACGATCCGTACGGATCGACACACTATATTTACGGATGGAGAATTGGCTTACCATCCGTTACGACCCGTACGGATCGACACACTATATTTACGGATGGAGAATTAGCTTACCATCCGTTACGACTCGTACTGATTGATAACTTTTTTGAGGGCTACCTTAGCTACACCGCACGATACTTATTATATTCACGGATGGTGAAACGTAGCATACGGTTCGTCACGACCCGTACGGATCGACACACTATATTTACGGATCGAGAATTAGCTTACCATCGGTTACGACTCGTACGGATCGACAACTTTTTTGTGGGCTACCTTAGCTACACCGCACGATACTTATTATATTCACCAATGGTGAAACGTACCATACGGTTCGTCACGATCCGTACGGATCGACACACTATATTTACGGATGGAGAATTAGCTTACCATCCGTTACGACCCGTACGGATCGACACACTATATTTACGGATGGAGAATTAGCTTACCATCCGTTACGACTCGTACGGATCGATAACTTTTTTGAGGGCTACCTTAGCTACACCGTACGATACTTATTATATTCACGGATGGAGAAACAAAGCATACGGTTCGTCACGACCCGTACGGATCGACACAATATATTTACGGATCGAGAATTACCTTACCATCCGTTACGACCCGTACGGATCGACACACTATATTTACGGATGGAGAATTAACTTACCATCCGCTACGACTCGTACGGATCGACACACACTGTATTTACGGATCGAGAATTAGCTTACCATCCGTTACGACTCGTACGGATCGACAACTTTTTTGAGGGCTACCTTAGCTACACCGCACGATACTTATTATATTCACGGATGGTGAAACGTAGCATACGGTTCGTCACGACCCGTACGGATCGACACACTATATTTACGGATGGAGAATTAGCTTACCATCCGTTACGACTCGTACGGATCGACAACTTTTTTGAGGGCTACCTTGGCTACACCGCACGGTACTTATTATATTCACCAATGGTAAAACGTAGCATACGGTTTGTCACGATCCGTACGGATCGACACACTATATTTACGGATGGAGAATTGGCTTACCATCCGTTACGACCCGTACGGATCGACACACTATATTTACGGATGGAGAATTAGCTTACCATCCGTTACGACTCGTACTGATCGATAACTTTTTTGAGGGCTACCTTAGCTACACCGCACGATACTTATTATATTCACGGATGGTGAAACGTAGCATACGGTTCGTCACGACCCGTACGGATCGACACACTATATTTACGGATGGAGAATTAGCTTACCATCCGTTACGACTCGTACGGATCGACAACTTTTTTGAGGGCTACCTTAGCTACACCGCACGATACTTATTATATTCACCAATGGTGAAACGTACCATACGGTTCGTCACGATCCGTACGGATCGACACACTATGTTTACGGATGGAGAATTGGCTTACCATCCGTTACGACCCGTACGGATCGACACACTATATTTACGGATGGAGAATTAGCTTACCATCCGTTACGACTCGTAAGGATCGATAACTTTTTTGAGGGCTACCTTAGCTACACCGCACGATACTTATTATATTCACGGATGGTGAAACGCATGATACGGTTCGTCACGACCCGTACGGATCGACACACTATATTTACGGATGGAGAATTAGCTTACCATCCGTTACGACTCGTACGGATCGATAACTTTTTTGAGGGCTACCTTAGCTACACCGCACGATACTTATTATATTCACCAATGGTAAAACGTAGCATACGGTTCGTCACGATCCGTACGGATCGACACACTATATTTACGGATGGAGAATTGGCTTACCATCCGTTACGACCCGTACGGATCGACAACTTTTTTGAGGGCTACTTTAGCTACACCGCACGATACTTATTATATTCACGGATGCTGAAACGTAGCATACGGTTCGTCGCGACCCGTACGGATCGACACACTATACTTACGGATCGAGAATTGGCTTACCATCCGTTTCGACTCGTACGGATCGACACTATATTTACGGATCGTGAATTATCTTACCATCCGTTACGACTCGTACGGATCGACACACCATATTTACGGATGGAGAATTACCTTACCATCCGTTACGACTCGTACGGATCGACAACTTTTTTGAGGGCTACCTTAGCTACACCGTACGATACTATTTATATTCACGGATGGAGAAACGTAGCATACGGTTCGTCACGACCCGTACGGATCAACACACTATATTTACGGATCGAGAATTACCTTACCATCCGTTACGACCCGTACGGATCGACACACTATATTTACGGATGGAGAATTAGCTTACCATCCGTTACGACTCGTACGGATCGATAACTTTTTTGAGGGCTACCTTAGCTACACCGCACGATACTTATTATATTCACGGATGGTGAAACGTAGCATACGGTTCGTCACGACCCGTACGGATCGACACACTATATTTACGGATCGAGAATTAGCTTACCATCCGTTACGACTCGTACGGATCGATAACTTTTTTGAGGGCTACCTTAGCTACACCGCACGATACTTATTATATTCACCAATGGTAAAACGTAGCATACGGTTCGTCACGATCCGTACGGATCGACACACTATATTTACGGATGGAGAATTGGCTTACCATCCGTTACGACCCGTACGGATCGACAACTTTTTTGAGGGCTACTTTAGCTACACCGCACGATACTTATTATATTCACGGATGCTGAAACGTAGCATACGGTTCGTCGCGACCCGTACGGATCGACACACTATACTTACGGATCGAGAATTGGCTTACCATCCGTTTCGACTCGTACGGATCGACACTATATTTACGGATCGTGAATTATCTTACCATCCGTTACGACTCGTACGGATCGACACACCATATTTACGGATGGAGAATTACCTTACCATCCGTTACGACTCGTACGGATCGACAACTTTTTTGAGGGCTACCTTAGCTACACCGTACGATACTATTTATATTCACGGATGGAGAAACGTAGCATACGGTTCGTCACGACCCGTACGGATCAACACACTATATTTACGGATCGAGAATTACCTTACCATCCGTTACGACCCGTACGGATCGACACACTATATTTACGGATGGAGAATTAACTTACCATCCGTTACGACTCGTACGGATCGACACACACTGTATTTACGGATCGAGAATTAGCTTACCATCCGTTACGACTCGTACGGATCGACAACTTTTTTGAGGGCTACCTTAGCTACACCGCACGATCATACTTATATTCACGGATGGAGAAACGTAGCATACGCTTCGTCACGATCCGTACGGATTGACACACTATATTTACAGATCGAGAATTACCTTACCATTCGTTACGACTCGTACGGATCGACAACTTTTTTGAGGGCTACCTTACCTACACCGCACGATACTACTTATATTCACGGATGGTGAAACGTAGCATACGGTTCGTCACGACCCGTACGTATCGACACACTATAATTACGGATCGAGAATTAGCTTACCATCCCTTACCACCCGCACGGATCGACACACTATATTTACGATGGAGAATTAGCTTACCATCCGTTACGACTCGTACGGATCGACGGTGAAACGTAGCACACGGTTCGTGACGACCCGTACGGATCGACACACTATATTTACGGATCGAGAATTAGCTTACCATCCGTTACGACCCGTGCGGATCAACACAGTATATTTACGGATCGAGAATTCGCTTGCCATCCGTTACGACTCGTACGGATCGACAGTATATTTACGGATCGAGAATTAGCTTACCATCCGTTACGACTCGTACGGATCGACAACTTTTTTGAGGGCTACCTTAGCTACACCGCACGATTCTACTCATATTCACGGATGGTATAACGTTAGCATACGGTTCGTCACGACCCGTACGGATCCACACACTATATTTACGGATCGAGAATAGATCGCCATTGATCGCCAAGTATTCGGGAAGTACTCGAGTTGTTTTCGTGGCCTCGCGGAATAAACTAAAGTGAATCTCGTCTTGGTATTTTGGTTGCTTTCTCGATGACAGTTTTGATTTTTGAAAGTGTTAATTATTACTTTGCAAATCTTTTCTTCTTGGAACGGTTTCTGTCCATATTGATCAGTTTATACAAGGTAAGAAATAGTTTCAAAACTGTGACGTTGTTTATCTTATACACTATATACAAAATCTATAAGTACTTGATCGGAAACAGGGTACTGTACTTATAGCAGTACTAGAAATATTCAGCTTATAAAGTTTGCTAGAAGTTGGGCCTTCAACCTTCTTTTATCGAAGAAACTGATATATACCTAAATTATTTATAATGATAAAATTGCTTTATAAGTTTAAGTTTAATTTTGGTTGAATTGTGTGTTGTGCTCACTGGTCAGTGACTCATGTTTATACTGCATGTACAATACAGTACATGTATATATTATACACCAGTGCATACACTAAGAGTGAGAAGTACGGTGGCCCACAACGGCAACTTCAAATGTGTGTGTTGGTGATACAAATATGTGTGTGTGAACACGAGTTGCTGCAAATATATGTGTGTGAACACTAGTTGCTGCAAATATATGTGTGTGAACACTAGTTGCTACAAATATGTGTGTCATACGAGTTGCTGCAAATATGTGTGTGATATGAGTTGCTGCAAATATGTGTGTGATACTAGTTGCTGCAAATATGTGTGTCATACGAGTTGCTGCAAATATGTGTGTCATACGAGTTGCTGCAAATATGTGTGTCATACGAGTTGCTGCAAATATGTGTGTCATACGAGTTGCTGCAAATATGTGTGTCATACAAGTTGCTGCAAATATGTGTGTCATACGAGTTGCTGCAAATATGTGTGTCATACGAGTTACTGCAAATATGTGTGTGATATGAGTTGCTGCAAATATGTGTGTGATATGAGTTGCTGCAAATATGTGTGTCATACGAGTTGCTGCAAATATGTGTGATATGAGTTGCTGCAAATATGTGTGATATGAGTTGCTGCAAATATGTGTGATATGAGTTGCTGCAAATATGTGTGTCATACGAGTTACTGCAAATATGTGTGTCATACGAGTTGCTGCAAATATGTGTGTCAAAGAGTTGCTGCAAATATGTGTGTCAAGAGTTGCGAAGTTATTTGCATATTCATCAGGTGGTTGCTATTACAAAAATACAATTTACTCGCGCGCTATTCTATAGAAGGTTTTTTTTAATTTAGATATCGTACAGCATTTAATGCTCTTTCATGTAGTATAAGTTCCACTATTCCACAGTCACACAAACCCATGACCGACTCAGGCAAGCCTTAAACAAGTTGATTTTGCCTAAATTCTATATGTCGAGAGGGTGCACAGTTATTTTACTTTCCCGGTGAGTAGTTCTTTGGTATTAATTGGTATACTAAATACAATAACACTTCAATGTTATGTTATCAAATTAATTTATTTCAAAGGTGAAAGGCGTTTTGTGGAGAGTTAATAAATATGGCAAACTCTTCGCGTTTAATCAAATGGTCAACAAACCTCGCAACATTTCGCTGC
>OZ036000.1:12450498-12480965 GCA_964035015.1 Corallium rubrum | reverse complement strand
GGAGCGGCAAGGCCTGTCGCATTATGCGACGCAGTTGGAGCGACTCTGATTCAAACGTCGAACTTCTCATGTGCCGAACCTAATGCATAAATTATTTTAATGTATTATCGCTGCCACTGATCATGCGCAAGGTTTTTGCCGGTTTTTAATAGTTTGAGGAATTATTCTTCGCTTGAATCGACGCCGCTCCAGATCCGCTCCAACGTCGAATCTATTTGTATTTCTATTTGAATCTATTTGTTCGGCGCATGAGAAGAGCAACGTTTGAAACAGGCCTAAAGCCTATTTGCGCAACCTCGTCCCCAGGGCATTTTGCCTCCACGTTGGGAGGTCGGCGAAAATGGCCCTGGCATCGGCTGGTCGATTCTATAATCGGATTGGCCGGTTTAAAAACTTGATTAATTCAGATACAGTGTAATTTATTCATCAAAATATGAATTGCAATAAATCCACTCTGCGAAGTTCATCCAAAGAGTTGTAACGATAGCTTTGGTTAAAGTCAAGAACAACATTAGATATATGTTTCTTCCCGACATTTAAATGTATCCTGGATAATCGTGGGGAGTATCATGATGAATAATGCTAGCCAGTTGCATTTATGATAAAGGTTCACATGAGTGATTCGGCAGAGCGTTAAATATTTCTTATTTATTATTCATGTATACGTATTATACAAAAACGAAACACAAAGACCGCATAAATTGTCTTGCCAAAACACCCCAAAATTCTGGGTGTCACGTGACCAGCCGATGCCAGGGCCATTTTCGCCGACATCCCAACGTGGAGGCAAAATGCTCCGGGGACGAGGTTGCTATTTGCGATGACCTTGATAAACTTCAAAACCTTCCAGGTGTTTCTAGGGTTAATTATCATAACCAATCATTTCAATCGATCACAGAAGTGAACTGACAGCAGAAGGGTTACCGGGAAATTAGATGAAAGGGGTACCTTGTCAGGAATATTAAAGCCCAGCATATAATTTTAAAAAGCCCCATATTGAAAGAGACATGAGTTATTTCAAATTTTTATTAAAACTAACGTTTCGTTGCTAGTTTTAATAAAAATTTGAAATAACTCATGTCTCTTTCAATATGGGGCTTTTTAAAATTATATGCTGGGCTTTAATATTCCTGACAAGATTACGCTTTCCGCCTGGTTCGTCTATTGCTACGATTTGAAAGGGGTACCTGCATGGCCAAGTGTAAAGCCCAAATGTTCTAATAAGGCGACCAGGTATGCCGTTCCTAGCTGGCGGTATTAGGGAGTTCGGGTGCGCGGTAGGCGGGCAACGCGAACTCCCTAATATCGCCACTACGCAGGCTGTGCCGTTTCGGTCTATAGGTTGTTTTTGAGCCTTTGAAATTGTATTTCCCGCAGTTAAGCAGTTTTGAAAATTTTAAGCACAATTTATGTTTGCCCCTGGTGGCCCACATTTTTTTGGCGCAGCAGTTTTTATAGCGATAAAAAAATATATTCATATGGCAACCCAATCCAACTTATGTTATCGAAACTATTTTTTAAAATATGTAATTATATTATAGCAGTTTCATGTGATTTCGCGACCACCGGATGTAAAAGTTCTTGGCGCCGATAGTTGTTTTTGACATAAAGGAGTGGTTACCAAATCACCGTTATTTAGTATCTATTATCGATTGAAGAGCCTATTCCCATTCAGATCTCACTAATATTGGTTTAAAACGGCCTCGATCTTCTTTCGGACAGCGGTGGACCGGTGTCGATGGTTTTGCTAATCACTCCTTTATGTCAAAAACAACTATCGGCGCCAAGAACTTTTACATCCGGTGGTCGCGAATCACATGAAACTGCTGTAAGATAAACAACGAGAACGTTGTAAACAAATTTACTAAATGAGTTTAATAAGGTCAAGCATTTCTGTTGTTGTTCTGCCACCAAGCACTGGAAAGACGACAGTGCCCCTCTACACCCCGCTACCCGTAAACCCTTTAAATGGCAATTTCTAATCAAAAAAGGAAAGCCATTTATGCTTTGAAAGCTCGATCTACAATCGCGGACCTTTTTGCTGGTGCCCTAGGGACGTGTTTAGTCTGCCTAAAGGTGGATTTCCATTCAGTGCATTTTGTCGCGCGATCGACTTTTCTCGATCGCTTTCTTTTGAATTGTGGGTTGTCAAGCGGAACGCATTTCATTAGCTTTGGTTGAATACACACATTTCAAAAGAAAGCGATCGAGAAAAGTCGATCGCGCGACAAAATGCACTGAATGGAAATCCAGCTTTACAGGCAACTTCTGTATTTCATATAAATATTTATTAAGTTATCAGCTTTGTATTTTGTTTTTGTGGGGGCGCCTGAAACTGCGAAACATGCAAGGGGCGCACCGGGAAATTTCCCGGTTGCCAGTCCCGGCCTCTGATCGATCAATCAATCAAACAATTAAACTTTATTTAAATCGACATAACTCCGAAAAGTTTGTGAAAAACTCGTTCACAGGATAATTTCTTACAATAACGTGTTTTGTTTATATAGTGCATAACTGTATATTGAGATACATATGGAATATTATATAAATAGATTGGTTTTAATGATAAGGGAAGTAGAAAAAAGATTGCAAAAACGATCTTGGACACGTTTGATTCGATGAGTACAAACAGCTTGAACTCGAAAAGTTGGATATGAGAGATATATGTAAAATTATATTAAGTTATCAAATGCAGAATTCTGAAAGTGTTTATTAATTGGCAATTGCAATTAAGTTTTAAAAAAGAAGTCAAGCGTTTAAATCCTGCTGTGGTTTTGTTAATCTATCTTTTTCTTTGCCCTGTTTGACAAAAAAAAAAGCCTATAGATCATTTAATGGTCTGTTCAGTGGTACGTTTGTACGCTTAGTACGTTTAGCAGACGTTTTCAAACGGGGCACTCTGAAACGTCAGTTTCTACAAAACTGCAGTGTCTTTTTCAGTCGACATGACAGCTCGCTTGAATCTAATTAAAATTAAAATAACTCCCAATGCTTGTTTTGTTGTTGCCGGCCTCAATTTCTATGGATTAAGCTAATAAAGCCAATAAAATTGATTCAGATTCCAAACTATATACAGCTAGCTGTAATACAGAGGTGCGCTCGTGCTGTAATGAGACAAAACTGAAAATGCACACATGCTTACGAATTGTTAGACTTTATAAAAACGTAAAAATTCCAGTCAGCCGCTAGCTGTAAGACTCGAATTGAACCAGTACTATATATATATATTATATTAATTAGATAACTTTCCTTCTCGCCTTTTGTTTTTCAAGAAGTGCTTAGAAGTACTTAGCTTAATTCCCTCAGAAGGAAATGAAAAATATCACATTTTACTCTTCAGAGCTCTGCTCGAAACGTCAGTGTTTCGCTATTAAAGCTAATCTCAGCAGTGCACCACCTTTTCAACTTTGCTTTATCCAAAAACACTACATGCCTATATATACGCAGCACTATACTTTTTCCACCTAACGGTATAATAAGTCGCTGTAGTGGCGAGCAAACTACCGTGTTTAGAGGGTGACGGCTTTAATCCGGCATCACTGGAGCTCAGGGTATAATTCTTCCCTTCGACTATTTACAACTTTGCTAGCAAACTTAAGACGTTTGGAACAACATATAATTATTAGAGATACATTCGAAAAAGATCCAAAGTACACAACAAACCTTTACATTCACTTTTCTTCTTCAAGACTTTTGACTTTCGGTTTTCGTGCTTTAATTCTTTTCTTGTGCTTGGCAAGAGCCCCTTGCAACTTTAACGTCCTCAGCAAAGTCTGAATGAGAATGACTCTATTAAAGCAACGCCTGCCTTTTTGTGTATCCCGCATAACGTTCTTAATTGCAATAAATCCTCTGTCATGTTAAAATCTTATCGCTCTATTCGTTTTTTGTTTTATTTTATAATTATAACACACCTGTGGTAAAAAGTTTTTCTAATCGAAGTATGGAATGCATACTGTTTCCAAAACAAATTGCCAAAATTCATCTCAACGTCACATGTTGACAATTTTGCAAATATCAAGTATAGTGTCGAGTTGTCGACTCCGTTTATATACATATATAAGCTCTCAGTCTGCACGTATATGTCTATTGTCTAGTCTGTATAAAGCACTTTCGATCATTTTCCCTCTAATTTTATGCCTTATATATATATATATATATATATATATATATATATATATATATATATATATATAAAAAGGCATAAAATTAGAGGGATACACACACACACACACACACACATATATATATATATATATATATATATATATATATATGGAATTATTGAATTAAATGAAAGTAGTGTGCTGCGTATAGGCAGTGTTGAACTGAATGCAAATCGTAAGGTCTGAGTATACTGCCGAAAACATTGAACGTAGTTTCTAACGTTTCGTGCGAAGACCCTTCGTCAGAGAGAAACGTTATTATGATTGGCAAGAATACAAGATTTAGATTAAGTTTTAAAAAAGAAGTCAAGCGTTTAAATCCTGCTGATGTTTTGTTAATCTATCTTTTGATTTGCCCTGTTAACGCTGTTTGATAAAAAAGCCCCCACAGATCATTTACTGATTAATGGTCCGTTTGTTGGTATGTTTGTACCTTTAGTGTAATGTACGTATAGCAAACGTTTTCAAACGGACGAAAGGCCTTCGCTCGAAACGTTAGAAACTACGTTCCATATTTTCGGCAGTACTCAAACCATACTATATATAGCTTTCTCTTTTTTTGTTTTTGAAACTTATGTCAAATTGCCAATGGCCGGAACTGTTTGCGACAACATTTTTGAAATGACGTCACATAGACTTTACACGGGTTGTAAAATACTAGAAATACATGAACGCAATAACCCCTCGCCCGCTTTTAGAAACACTTGCGCTCTTTTTTATTGGGGGTCTGGAAATAGCCACTCCTGTTGATCAAAATATAGTTTTAATTCTAGTAGAATATTTGAAATAAAAAAACTACAGTTTTAATAACTCTATTTTTTTGAAGAAAAAGGTAACGAGGAACAAAGAAAAATTTAAGAATGATATTTCGTGAAAAATATTGTGATAAAGAAAAATTGCACGTTGCTTCCAGGGTTTGAACTCACCATGTTACTGTGCAAGCCGACTATGTTAACCACCAGACTACCGAGGCAGGCGCAAAAATTTTGTTAAAATATTAGGGTTATATTGTACACTTCTTTCTTTCCATGTTTAAAAAACTACCACAGCATCTGAAAAAGTTTTTCAAACCTGACAGCCTGCCACGGCAATATTCATTTATGACATTTCAAAGTGCTGAAATTGTTTTCACCTATACATGTTAATAAATATTTCAACAGCATTTGTACGTTTTACAGAAGAAAAATTGCTCCTTTTCCGATTTTTGTGCCAAATTATGGACAAGCTACGTTAGTCACAAGTGGTTTTCCAATAAGAAAACTATTTGAAAAAAGATATTAAGACGGCAGCCACAGATAAAAAATACAACAGACAAGCAAACTAACATGCAATAGATAAGCTTAAAATACTTTAAGGACACACAAAAGAGAAAATAAATTAACAGTGATAGGATATACATAAGGAAAGTGGGAAACTCGAACAATTTTCCTACTAAATGTTCGTGATTACTGAGAGCGGCTGCTCAATATTTTTACCGTAAACTAAAACCGTTTCGCTGGCCTTTATTTCTTCCTTTCGAGTTTCGGTTTGACGGTTTTCCTTCTACTGACGACGTAGTTTTGCTTTAAACGTATACTGATCAAAAGTGATCAGTATACGTTTCCCAATAACTCCTTTCTCAAGTCTTTTAATATTTATTTGTTAATAGTTCAAATCTTTTTGTCAAGAACTATATTGTCCCCAGTGCCCCACAATCTGAACCGCGCATGGTCCACACACACACACACACACACACACACACACACACACACACACACACACACACACACACACACACACACACACACACACACACACACACACACACACACACACACACATATATATATATATATATATATATATATATATATATATATATAAATATTCAGATCACAGAAATTCGTTCGCATATCACGTTTGTTCACGCGTGTAAAATGACTCCACGCGTGTCGAGATTAGCACCCTCACCCGGGCTCCGGGCCTTCG
Source organism: Corallium rubrum (assembly GCA_964035015.1). Taxonomy (NCBI): domain Eukaryota; kingdom Metazoa; phylum Cnidaria; class Anthozoa; order Scleralcyonacea; family Coralliidae; genus Corallium; species Corallium rubrum. The sequence continues at coordinate 12,474,831 of OZ036000.1, read as the reverse complement.
GCCCTACGCCCGGGCTCAGGGACAAAAGTGTATTCAGAACACGTTCATATATATGAACTATGCGCAGAATGCAGCCAGTTGATATAGGTTTAGCAAGGTGAAAATGTGGTAAACTGCCGAGGTTTTTGGTAACGGAAAACTGACGTTTCAAGCGGAGCCCCTCATCAGAGTGGATCTCCGTTCATCCCTTCGATGACTCCGCTCGAAACGTCAGCAGTTCCGTTACGAAAAACCTCGTCAGTTTACCACAAGGCAGTTCCCTTTGCTCTATCTAAAACACTGCTCCTACTTTTTTACTGATTTTACACTCTCTGATATATTTATAAGTAATAGTACAAAAAGAGGTGTATTAGCTATTAAACGTCCCGCTCGATGGGGGTCATTTAGTAAAATTCCCGAGGGCCGAAAATATCATGTTTGCCACAAACATGATATTACTTATAATAATTCAATTCTATTATATGAGAATTAGTAGTTCTGTTGTAAATTCTAACACAATTCAGTCTATTTCATAAAATCCACTGTTTGAGTTACTTAAAAAAGCATTATTAGCTTATTAGGACTAAGGTTAAGGTTGGGATCAGGCTTAGAAGTTCAACTCCTTCCCGAATGAATCATGACTGGCGTAGACTTTAGTATTTTACTCTGACTAACACCAGACGATTTTACTTATCAAGGGAAAAGCTTCCAGTCACCAAGGAGTCAATCGTATTTAAAATTCGTGATTTTTATATGGAAATTGAGTCTTAGCCAGGTTTTTCTAATATTTTACTGCCTCAGTGCTGAGTTTGGCGAATGTCTTTGTACTTTTTTCACAACAACAATTAAAGACTAAAACGTCAACAAAATAACTGTGGTTTTGGTACCCTTTTGTTTTAAGACTTTTTTGGGATCAAATTGACCTATCTTATTATATGTAAAATGATGGAGGAGTTAAAAAATGCATTTCCTGGATAAGCATCATGCAAGATGTTTACGGTTGTGTGTTAAGTGTTTTTCGACTTATTTTGTTAAGAAAAAATGAGTTTCCAAGCAAAACTCGAAAGCTCAACCTTCTGATCGCCGGTGAAACGTTCTATATTTAACAATTAGACAATGAGCCCGAGTTTTCTATGAGCGAATAGTCAACGAGGCGAAGTTTAATACATTTTTTAACTGCCAACAACAAACGTTCAACAGTCATTTCGGACATCTCCTTGGCCCGTACAGTAACTGATGGAAAAGTAAAGTTTTACATATAATTTAGCATGGATTTTCATATACAATATTGAAACAATGTATATCCACTCATTTGAAAGAAATATTCAATTTAGCATATAGTTTATTACATCACGAAATCTTGTCAACAGGCTCAACAGCAAGCGTAATTTTGAAATGTGTTTTGTTTGCAGTTATTTCGTTTTAAACGAAAACAGATAAACAATTTAACGATCTTACCATTAATAATTTCCATTCTAACCATTTTGTAGCTGTTTTTGTTTTCTGTAGAACGTATTGCTTCGCCTAAATGTTCAATTTCTTCTTTCATTTGCCCACTCCGTTATAATTTCGGCGCCATTGTTGCTTAACAGAACAACCGCTGGCTCTAATCATCATTGTTCGTGCTATACTACGCATTTTGACATTGGTCAATTTTTTTAAAAGAATGACTTTCATTGGTTTATCCATTAGTCACCGAAGTCGAGGTGACTAATTGTTTTAGTATAATTTCAGACGTTGATAAAAAACCAATAACGTTGAAAAAAACCCTTTTAAACAACTGCTTTCGTTTTAACAGTGGTGATTCTGTTTATTCACAGTCGATGTTAGCAAGCCACAGTCTTTGTCAGCAAATAATTTCAAAAAAAGAGTAAACAACATCCTACTTTGGAATTGAACTTGTACATACATTCAAATATTTGATAAAAAGACTTTTATTCTGGTGTTTTAGATCCTGTGTTACGGCTTTTTGCACTTAATTCATGTTCAATATGTTCTTCACTCATGACGAAGTTTTCGAAAACATCGCTACGACTAGAGATGAGCCGATTACGAAAATTGCCGATTACTGAAGCCGATTATTTGGTGGCCGATTAATACAAATAATCGGGCCGATTAATCGGCATATGCCGATTAGTGCTATATTGTTGGTTACAAGTCCCTGCGCAGTTTTGCAATGTTGTAAGGATTGCTAAATTGCAACAAGATTTGTGAAATATAACAGAAATGTTTCGTGATGATTAGTTTTGCGTGTTTTGAGAATCAATTTCGTTTGGTTTGTCCGACTTTCCGTTTTATAAATTGGTATGCGCTACGCTATTAGTATTTGGCAAATTGTGATGTAAAAACAAAATATTATCCACTTTATGTGGTGCTAGCCTGTTTCGTTTGTCTGTGGAAATGTTCCCTGCCTCGCTAAACACACGCTCTGAATAAACATTTGAATTGGGATGCTCAGATACTTCTGCACAACTTTAAACAGGTTGGGATAAACAAGTTTCTTTGCTTGCCACCAAACATAAGGGCATGCTTGCAATGGCTGTAGCGGAAGGGCGAGAAAGGCGTCGATCTCTTCTTCAACTTTGTGGCTGGCATTGGAAGTGCTGTCGCTTGACCCAACAATCTCGTCGAAGCAAGACCACAGGTCTTGATGAGGTTCAGTGCTGCAGCTCTTTTCCTGGGTTGAGATGTTCTCGGTCGTGACTACCTCAACCGGTGAAGATCCTTTGCCATTTTCTCGTGTTGGTTTTAAAATTTAAACTTTTAAAAGTGTTTCACAAATTTTTTTTGACAGACTAGAGTTCCGAAGTTCCGGTTCATTGTTTCCGAAGTTGGCGACAAACATTGCAACTTTGTTTTGATGCTCGCTATTTGATCGGCTGCTATACGTAACGAATTTGCAGAGTTCGTAAACTTTGTGGCAAACGTCTCACTGCGGAACTCTTCCGTCAAGAGTTATGTGAAACGCTCTGTAATCATTGTGAAATAAGGACTATTGTGTTTGGGCTTATGCAGTTACGGACTTATGGTGTGTGTGTTTGCGTCGTTCATGAAAAGCTTTATTTGAGACATGCGCCAATTATTTTGCCGATTATTCAAAATAATCGGCCGATTATCGATTATTTTAAATTGGCCGATTAATCGGCTTTGCCGATTAATTTCCGATTAATCGGCTCATCTCTAGCTACGACCAAAAGCTCGCCAAAACGTTGACTATATTCTCGACAGTTTACCACATTTTCACTTTGCTCTATCTAAAACACTGCCCACGCAGCACTGTACTTTTTTATGACATATACATACTATTAACCGGGTCGCGGATGTGATATATAAAATGTGATATATATTAAACTTCCTTATATCTCATTTGAAGGACTCCGCGTATATACCTTATAAAGTGCCATGCATATATAAGGCCATTTCCTATAACCCTCCTAAGTCAAGTAGGGCGGCCTTGTTGAGCACTGTTTACACGGGAACCTTCTAGTCTTCCTATGTAAAACACCCAGCTGTCTTGACTATCATTTACATATAAAGCGTCTGCTCTTCCCCTCCCACGAAGGCCAGCCCTACATGGTAAACTTCCAGCTCTCCTACACAAGATAGATTGTAGCCTAGTCAGTAGAGAGATTTTGCCTGGAAGGCTGGAAAGGACCAACAACTCTACTCACATAAGCTCCAAGCTATAAGGCAAGCTTGAACAGGAGGCCAGGTGTATTCACTTATTACCAACCGGCCCTATCTAAGACAATTCGTGGACTTCACTTTGGTCTTAGTCGTCTGACTCTTTGGCTACCGTGCTACTATCACGAAAGTGGTTCTTTGTTTGCGGATCAACAGCTTATAGTTACCCCAGTTACTGTGAACCTTTGTAGCTTCAAACCCTGTAATACCGTCTGGTAAACTTCCTTCCAGACTTCCAGAGAAACTGACGGAATACCCCCCCCCCCCCCCGATGCTCGACTTTATGTAGAAATGAGTGTAAATGTCTTCGGCATGCATGAGTTTTTCTTAAGAACTTCATTGGGGCCACTTACAAAATGAATAAACTAAATACAAAAGCATTAACTTGTCAAATAGCAAATAAACTAATGGTTATGATGATAAGACACAAATAGATCAAGGGGAGGGGGGGGGGGACTGGGACGAAATCAAAAATTTACCCCTGTGGTTGTATGTTAGATTTTAGGTTTAATAGCGTTATTGCCTAGCTATAGCAACTGGTGGTCAAACAGGGCGAAATGCCTCAATTTAACATGACAACCATGATGTAGGTGTTGATTTTACAGGTATAGTAGCATAGAACTTTCTTTCTAAATTGAAACACACAAAACGAATTTAAGATTAACATAAATCTAATTTATGTCTCGGCAGCAATAATGTACCGGAATATGTGTATAATTAGTGTAAATAAAAAAAATGAAAAATAAGGTAGGGTAATATTTTTGGGGGTATTTACATGAGGTCGGCCTTGAAACTATATAGGTTTGGTTTCGCGGTTACTTCAAGATTTGTGTCAATTGTCTTAAAGCTCGTGACCGCCAGGGCATCATTATTTTATGTAGATTTGACACCAATGTCATTTAAAACAACGTATTGAATTCGTATTGCTTCAGTTTGGTCTAGACTCTACAGTGTGTATCAAAAAAACCTGAACCCTTAGAAAACAACCTAGTTGTTTTCCTATGGTAGTTTGAAAGCCCTTCGCCCTTCGCTGAACCAACAGATGCGTAAAACACATGGTCTTATACACCTGGGAAATTAAGATAACGTGAAGTGTATGCAAGGTGAAAGTATTTAAAAGCTTTTTCGCTTCGTTTAACTTATTGTGCTGATTAATTTATAACGCAGCGCTTATAGGGCTTTCAAACTACTACAATAGGTTGTTTTTTAAAGCCCGCCGCACACTAGAGCTATCAGCGTAGCAAAGTTTCACGCGTGACTGTTGGCGTAAGCAAGTTCCCCCAGTGTGCGGTGGCGTTTTGAGCGCTATTGTTCACGCGTGCCATCGGTGCCGTATATTCAACATGTTGAATAATTTTGTGCACGAGTGAACATTTCCTCCAGGTGTGCGCGCGTTCAAAGCTATCAGCTCACAATAGGAGGCAAATACGCATGCGTGTTGACTCATTTTCAAATCAATTCGTGAAACATGACCGCCGTTGTTTGCGAAGAAGAGTTTGACTCATCCTTGTAGCTATTGATATACCAGGCGGAAAGCGTAGTCTAGTCAAGAAGATTATTGCCCAGCAAATAATTTTCAAAAAAGCCATAACGATAAGGTTTGGAAAAACATAATTTTATTAACTAACGTTTCGTCACTATTCAAGTAACATCTTCAGAGTGATAAATATTTACACGATTTCGACTAATATACTTAACTGATATTGAGAAATGGAGAGTGTTCTCCCTGTAAGGGCCGAAATACCTGTAAATGTCGGCATGTTTCGCCTATATACAACGCGTTACAGCGTTGGCACGTGAATTTATATACAACGTGGGATCTCAATTGAAAAGGAATTCGATCTTTAAAACTAAAAATTTAGATAAACGACGGGAGGGTCGAAAAATAACGCGTAGTTTAATATGCGGGTAGGCTGAAGAAACTAACTTAACTAATTGTTGGCGGATTTGAAGCGAAAGATCGAATTCCTTTTCAATTGAGATCCCACGTTGTATATAAATTGACGTGCCAACGCTGTAACGCGTTGTATATAGGCGAAACATGCCGACATTTACATACGAGGATTTCAGATCATAAAGGTATTTCGGCCCTTACAGGGAGAACACTCTCCATTTCTCAATATCAGTTAAGTATATTAGTCGAAATCGTGTAAATATTTATCACTCTGAAGATGTTACTTGAATAGTAACGAAACGTTAGTTAATTAAATTATGTTTTTCCAAACCTTATCGTTATGGCTTTTTGAAAATTATTTGCTGGGCAATTATCTTCTTGACTAGACTACGCTTTCCGCCTGGTATATCAATAGCTACAAGGATGAGTCAAACTCTTCTTCGCAAACAACGGCGGTCATGTTTCACGAATTGATTTGAAAATGAGTCAACACGCATGCGTATTTGCCTCCCATTGTGAGCTGATAGCTTTGAACGCGCGCACACCTGGAGGAAATGTTCACTCGTGCACAAAATTATTCAACATGTTGAATATACGGCACCGATGGCACGCGTGAACAATAGCGCTCAAAACGCCACCGCACACTGGGGGAACTTGCTTACGCCAACAGTCACGCGTAAAACTTTGCTACGCTGATAGCTCTAGTGTGCGGCGGGCTTAAGGGTTCAGTTTTTTTGGATACACACTGTAGAGCTAAACTGAATGTCAGGCTGGACTCATGCATGAAATCGATCTACAGTGAAAACACACTGATCTCTACACTATAACCGACCTAAAGTCAGTCCGGTCTGAGTCCAACCTAAAGTCAGTCCTGCCCGAGTCCGACCTAAAGTCAGTCCGGCCTGAGTCCGACCTAAAGTCAGTCCGGCCTGAGTCCAACCTAAAGTCAGTCCGGCCTGAGTCCGACCTAAAGTCAGTCCGGCCTGAGTCCGACCTAAAGTCAGTCCGGCCTGAGTCCGACCTAAAGTCAGTCCTGCCCGAGTCCGACCTAAAGTCAGTCCGGCCTGAGTCCGACCTAAAGTCAGTCCGGCCCGAGTCCAACCTGAAGTCAGTCCTGCCCGAGTCCAACCTAAAGTCAGTCCTGCCCGAGTCCAATCTAAAGTCAGTCCTGCCCGAGTCCAATCTAAAGTCAGTCCTGCCCGAGTCCAACCTAAAGCCAGTCCTGCCTGAGTCCAATCTAAAGTCAGTCGTGCCCGAGTCCAATCTAAAGTCAGTCCTGCCCGAGTCCAACCTAAAGTCAGTCCTGCCCGAGTCCAACCTAAAGTCAGTCCTGCCCGAGTCCAACCTAAAGTCAGTCCTGCCCGAGTCCAATCTAAAGTCAGTCCTGCCCGAGTCCGACCTAAAGTCAGTCCTGCCCGAGTCCAACCTAAAGTCAGTCCTGCCCGAGTCCAACCTAAAGTCAGTCCTGCCCGAGTCCAATCTAAAGTCAGTCCTGCCCGAGTCCAACCTAAAGTCAGTCCTGCCCGAGTCCAACCTAAAGTCAGTCCTGCCCGAGTCCAACCTAAAGTCAGTCTTGCCCGAGTCCAACCTAAAGTCAGTCCTGCCTGAGTCCGACCTAAAGTCAGTCCTGCCCGAGTCCGACCTAAAGTCAGTCCGGCCTGAGTCCAACCTAAAGTCAGTCCTGCCCGAGTCCGACCTAAAGTCAGTCCTGCCCGAGTCCGACCTAAAGTCAGTCCTGCCCGAGTCCGACCTAAAGTCAGTCCTGCCCGAGTCCGACCTAAAGTCAGTCCTGCCCGAGTCCAACCTAAAGTCAGTCCGGCCTGAGTCCGACCTAAGGTCAGTCCTGCCCGAGTCCGACCTAAAGTCAGTCCGGTCTCATGTAAACACCCCCTTATTCCAGGGCTGAAGCTAAATATCATCCCCATCTTAAGCCGGTTTTCCACCAGGCGATTTTTTTCGTGTGAAGCGACTTTCTTTTGTTCGAATTCAATAGATTATTGATTAGTTCCAGCTCAGAGCTCATGAGACAAAAGAAAAAGTCGCTTCGCACGAAAATAGTTCGGGAGAGATAATGGGGGACTTAGTGGCTTCTTGTTAGAAATACTTGGGGGTATAGCCCCCTAGGCCCCTGTTCCGCCGCCCTTGACGAGGGAGTGTTTACATAAAGCCGGCATGAATTTTGAATTTCGGTTTGTGTTTACATGACGCCGGCACAACGGCATTGAGATTATATAGACTTATTAGTTTCGCTGTTACTTCAAGATTTACATCAATTGTCTTCCAGCTTGTGAGACACTAATCTCATTTATTAACACAACGTCACAACGTATTGAGTTTGACGACCTGAGATTGGGCCGGCGTGAACTGAATCTCAGGCCGGACTAAAACTGTTCTCTTGACTTATAATATGATCAAGTTGGTTTTCTTTGATGTAACCTTATATAAACCTCGCAATAACAATAGAATCTCGTCACAAGTTCTTTTCTTATTGAATTATTGAGTAAACCTCTTTGATCATGTTATATGAAGGTTAAAGCACGAGGGAGAGGTTTTTATTTAACTGTGAAGGCCGAGCGCGAAGCGCGAGGTCTTTACAGTTAAATAAAAACCGACTCCCGAGGGCTTTAACTTGTTTATATACTTGCCACACCCTATTCTTTTGTTTTTCGGAGGTTTCTAATTAGAAATTCAAGCTAACACATAGTTTGTTTTTGAAAAAGAGCAATTAGGGATTTGAAAATTCAATTGTGTTGTTAATTATGCTAATTTTTAACGTAAAGTTATCCCAGGTTATTATTTTTGCGTAATAACCTGGTACTAGGTTATTATTTTTCCGTAATAACCTTCAACCCCGCATTTCCCCGGGAGAAATCAAATACCACCGCCTGCTTTTAAATTGGAGGTTATTACGGAGAAGTTAAAAACCGACGAAAAACAAAAGAATAGGGTGTGGCAAGTTTGTAAAAATAACTTAATAAACTACGGGCGAGGTTCTAAACCTATACTTAAAAAGTGTAAAAACTGCAGGAGCGCCGCACCCCCCCCCCCCCAATTCTCCTCCCCCCTCGCTATGACCCCGTTAACAGTGTATTAATTAAGACAGATAAGGTGGCCAAAGTGGCAAAAATTTCAAGAGAGTGTAAGAAACATTTTTCCAATTCATCAAAAATTCCTATGTATATAATTTAATCGGGTAGAATACCAAACATGAGTTTATAATAATAAGTTGTACGTATACAGGGTGTCCCCCCAAAAATGTCCCCCCCCGTCCGAAAGCCCATCGCTCCTTCTTTGTTGTCTGAAATTTTCAGAGCTAAATAGTTATCGACTCGCTTCCTGGAGTCATTTAAAGAGGCAACACCAAAATTTGAACTTGTCCAAATTATGCCAATTATCTGCTACCTACAGACTTGGAAGAATACAGGGTGTCCCAAACGAATGTCGCCATCCTGTTTTTGACACAGCTTTGTTTGAGTGCGGAATACAAGTTTGAATACATATGCATGTGAAAACTGACCACAGGGGAATAAAGTTTGATTCCAAATGAAGCAATGCGGCATCATCAAATCATGTGGGGTTCCTTGGGGTAATAACAATGCTCATGCATGAGAGTTGCATGCACATGTTTGCCATGTAGGAAGTGCACTTTACTTCATCCGTCTTAAGATGGTTGGACGATAATTCACTCTCGAGGAAAGAGTATTCATGGTACTTTCCTATCATGAAACAAGAAGCCCAACAAGGACAAGGGAAGCCTTTAGGAGAAGATTTCCAAATCTTGACGTAGCATACATATTTTGGACAAGTTCAAATTTTGATAATGCCTCTTTAAATGACGACAGGAAGCGACTAGATAACTACTTAGCTCTGAATATTTCAGACAACAAAGAAGGAGGGATGGGCTTTCGGCGTGATATAAAAATTTACTTCTTGTACCATAATTAAAGAACGTGCACCTCATAAGTGGATGGGGGGCATTTTTTTTTGGGACACCCTGTATAGAGCATGTGGTACGTTCGAGCTTGACAACGTCCATCAAACGTCTGTTATATTACACAATGCTCGCAAACGTACCACGTCCACACGTATGCGTTTTCATAGCGTTTTTATGTTGTTCTCGGTCCTCAGGGGAGCAGAAAACAATGGTCTCATTACCTGAAACAATTGAAAACGCTAGGAAAACGTATACGTGTGGACGCGGCCGTATATACACGTACAACTTGTCATGTCACTTTAACAACAACATCTCATATGCAAGCGCTGCCTTATAGTGGCTCAATGCCGTCTAACCGCTCATTAAAGGTTGCAGGTTCGAACCCTGTCTGGGGTCTAAGAAATCTTTTCTGCGTAATTGAGTTTGACGAACGTCCATCAAACGTCTGTTACATTACACCAAGTTCGCAAACGTATCACGTGCACTACATGTATACGTACAACTTATCATTGCAAACGCTACCACTTAGCTCTCCACCTGAGCCTCAGTGGCTCAATGGTAATTAGGGCGTCTAACCGATCATTATTAGAAGGTTGCAGGTTCGAACCCTGTCTGGGGCTCAGAAATCTTTTCTGAGTAATTGAGCTTGACGAACGCAACCAAATATGTCTGTTAAGGTTTTATAATGTACCTAAACTTTCTCTGGTATTTCCATGCACTATTATCTCTCAAACTTATTAATAATTCATGAATTATCGTAGCCAATCCATGAACGTATACCACCGCATCACATGCATGAGTCATGATACCAAATGAAAACCTGAAGGAAAATTCCTAGTGAACTCGATCACATTTCGTAATCTGTCTAATGAAATCGGTGAAGAAAACCGCAAATCGCGATGCGAATACTCGTTTAAGAAGTACGATCAAACACTCGTTTATCGTGTTTCATCAGGGGACTCCGAACACTCGAAAACAATAAAAACTCGGGGCCACGCCCTCGGTTTTCATTTGTTTTCTCGTGTTTGGAACCCCTGATGAAACACTCAAACTCGTGTTTGATCTATTACATACAGAACTCGATAAAATCCCTCGGCACTATGAGGCGCCAGGTGTAAAAAAATTATTTAGCAAATTTTGTTAATCAATTTTCCATGGTTTGTAAACAATCACACAAAATAACCGATTATTTATAAATAAGCAATTCAATGCAGTATGATTGTTTATAAACAATCATTTTTGAAGAAATGCTTATTTATAAATAATCCTTTATCATTCAATGATTGTTTATAAACAATCATTTTTGAATAAATGCTTATTTATAAATAAGCATTTGTCGCTCATGGATTGTTTATAAACAATCATTTTTGATGAAATGCTTATTTATAAATAAACATTTCTTCAAAAACGATTGTTTATGAAGCGAAATATTGCTTATTTACAAATAATCATTTTACGTTTAAATAATGCTTATTTATAAATAAGCAATTGCTTATTTATAAATAAGCAATTGCTTATTTATAAATAAGCAATTGCTTATTTATAAATAAGCATTTTGGATGGTTGCTACTTCATGTATGCCTATTATAAGGTCCTGACATTATTATGTCCGCAGAGGGCCGTAGATTGCAGTACAAAGAGTAGAGTACAATTCAGTAGAATGCTTTAGACTGCTTTAGACTGCTTTAGGCTGCTTTAAAATATAGAAAATTTTAAATGTCATGTGCTGTGTAGGGAGATTTCTTTCTTTGCTTCTATTAATAAAGTTCTATAAACAAGAAGACACTATAGGCAACATTTATAAGTAATAACATGACTTGAGGGAATTAGCGATTAAATTTCCCCTTTGCCTCGGGAAGATTTGTAAAAGTCCTCGTGCCGCTAATTCCCCTTAAAGTCATGTTATTAGTTTGTAATATTAATATGATCGCCGAGGAAAATTTCGAGAATCGTACCGACAGGAAATTTACACGGTTGATCAGAGAAGTTGCATCTAATTTTCCCGTGCATGTTGATGAGGGAAAATATATTCAAGCGGGAAATTTAGAAGAAGACAAATTTCTTTGTCTTTTAATTTTCCCTCATCAACATGCACGGGTTTACATTCCCTCGGAGAACAAAAGAATCCGAGGCGATCATTATCTGGGTAATAAATAAAAATAGTCGTTAAAAATTCTCCATGGACTCGTCAGAGCATGGTCAGTTATTTACAATTAATTAGTCGTTAATAGACCGTCAACTAAATTACAACGACGAAGTCCCGACTCCCGAGTCTACGGGACGAAAGCTCAGCATATTTTTGGTGGTTTCCGTAATAAATAATTGTATTATAAACGTTAAAAAACATCCAGACTAAATCCAGTAGGTTTTATCTAATATACTGTAGCAGTATACTAGGTTGCTTACTTTACATTTTAGAATCGTCAATGTTGCTCTAAAGTAGATCCCAAATACAAAAACAGTCTGTAATGGAGTCGAAAAAACGTAACACGTTTCCCCTTCTTGTCAACCAGTCAACTGACCTTTACACTCATTTCCCGTTTCCCACAAATACAAAGATTGACTTATTGGCAGGGAACACAAACGCGGTCGGGCTGGCCCGGTTAACTTGTTAGCTCACGCGATTGATTAGGATCTTACTGTGGTTTTAAAACTCGCATAAATTAAATTTGCAAAGAAGAATTGGTTTAGGTTTTCGAATCCTAACGATGATTAAAATCTCCTTTTGTGGCCGAGGGAAGAATAGTCCGGTTAGCCGGGTCATGTCAAATCAGCCCTAACGCACTCTAAAGCACGCTAAAGGAGTCTAAAGCTTAAGCAGTCTAAAGCAACCTAAAGCAACCTAAAGCAGTCTAATTCACGCTAAAGCAGTCTAATTCACTCTAAAGCATTCTACTGAATTTTTCTCTACTCTTTGTGCTACATATTAAATAATAATATGGACATAATAATATGTCAAGACCTTATAATAGGCATACATGAAGTAGCAACCATCCAAAATGCTTATTTATAAATAAGCAATTGCTTTTTTATAAATAAGCATTATTTAAACGTAAAATGTTTATTTGTAAATAAGCAATATTTCTCTTTATAAACAATCGTTTTTGAAGAAATGTTTATTGATAAATAAGCATTTATTCAAAAATGATTGTTTATAAACAATCCATGAGCGACAAATGCTTATTTATAAATAAGCATTTATTCAAAAATGATTGTTTATAAACAATCATTGAATGATAAAAGATTATTTATAAATAAGCATTTCTTCAAAAATGATTGTTTATAAACAATCATACTGCATTGAATTGCTTATTTATAAATAATCGGTTATTTTGTGTGATTGTTTACAAACCATGGAAAATCGATTAACAAAATTTGCTAAATAATTTTTTTACACCTGGCGCCTCATACGGCACAACCTCCGTATAGCTCAATGGTGATATAACTGCACTCCGCATGGTAGTGGCATGGGTTGGATTCTATAGCCGGAAGGCCTTAATTTTGCATTTTCACAACTTGTCCCAATTTGGTCTTAAAATCGGAGCGGTCTATTGTTACACCTACGAAAAGTTCTTTCACTAAAATATCCTCAATGACCTCAAAAGCTTAAAGTCTAAGAACATGTAATTTAATTATCGAGTAAAACGCCAAATCATTATTTAGTATATACAAAGTTGAAAATGTCTGTCTTCGAAATTTCTTAAATGCTACAAAACTGGGAAACTGCTATATATGGTTGATTTGACAACCGTCAGAGCGCGTCCACTAACCAAGGAATAACTTAAACACAACAGATTTTAAAACGGACGACTTCTCTCTATATTTTCTTTCATAAATTCCATTTTAACAAAGAAAAACCCAGTTCATGGCACTCTTCGGGGGACTGGGGTACTCTCGTATACAGGGTATACAATGTAAATTGTCTATTTCGGTCTGGAATAGGGTGCGTATTTTGGTCTGAGATGGGTATAGATGGCGATCACGCTCCCGCCGATCCATATAGGGTATTGAATTTTGAGCTTAGGCCTGGGATAAGGTAAGGAAAATCAACCTTTTTAGGTCTGGAATAGGGTCAGGATTCTGAGGTCACGGCGGCACACTTCTACCCAAAAATTGTCGGAGTACCCCCACTCAATTCCCCCTGTTAATTATAAAACTCCTTGTGACTTCGGTTAGACTGGACGCGCTATAACTGTAATTGCCAAAAAAAGGAAGACAAAAACACAACAAAACCCTAAAATGTAAAGCTACTACAAGTTTGCCTACAAACTTTGTGTGTTTGTGTGTGTGTGTGTGTGTGTGTGTGTGTGTGTGTGTGTGTGTGTGTGTGTGTGTGTGTGTGTGTGTGTGGATAGAAATTAAAATTTAAAGGCTTCGTGAAACACTTTGTGTATAAATTCAAACTACAGAACTGTCATTCACAACCTTAATGCCCACTCGAAGATCGATTACATTATTACATGGCAAACGAAATACAGTGAAATATCCTCACTGCATGTATCAACTGTACAGCTGAGTAAGATTATCATAGTTCAACAAACCTTGTATATACCGCAAAAAAGTTTATTTGTCCTTATATTCTTCGATGCTGCGGCAAGAACCTCTGCATGCACCCTCTTCAAGGGAACTGAATGATTCAATCAAAGTAACGCCGACTTTTTATGACTTTGTGGACATAATTACATTAATTGAAACACATTCTTTGTCATGCTAAAATGGTTTCCTTGATTGGTGTTTGGCGTTTTGACATTTAATTTTCTTTAATTTTGCCAATCTGGTAAAATATTTACAACTCAACCGACACGAGAAAGCTGTATAAACCACTGCGTGGAAACAGATTGTCAAAGACCGGTATTCTTCTTCGGAAATTAAAAACTTTGCACAAATCTCATTAACTGTCATTGATTAAAGTATTGTGATTATATATTGTCTGTTTTTTTGTCCTGTGAGACCGAAAGCCTTTGCATAAATTAAGTCCGAGTAAAGATTAATGATAATAAACCGGCTTCTCAAACCAATACACATTTGTCATAATTATAGAATTATATCTCTTTAGCTTGCGAGATATTTGTTTTCATAATGATTAATAATTTAGATTAAGCTTAAACCTTAAAGGGCCTCTTTATAATTAAGTCGATCTAACTTAGATCGATTTTATCGATCAATGCAAGTTCGCTTTAAGCCGAAACCGTTTACATTCACACACTGATTTGTCAGTTATGCACTCGTTTAGATTGACCTCAGACTCGTTTAGATCGCTCTCAGGTCGCTCTAACTCTGCGCTAGTGCGATGTCCAAAAAGTTGCATTATTCGGTTTGAATAGAATAGAATAGAATAGAGTGGAGTGGAGTGGAGTGGAGTGGAGTGGAGTGGAGTGGAGTGGAGTGGAGTGGAGTGGAGTGGAGTGGAGTGGAGTGGAGTGGAGTGGAGTGGAGTGGAGTGGAATGGAGTGGAATGGAATGGAATAGAATGGAATAGAATAGATTAGAATAGAATAGAATAAAACTTTATTTCACGAGGTAAAAGACGTATTAACCAAAAAGGTTATCTAACATACGGCCCTCAAAATACAACAATAATTTCAAAATGATATACTAAACAGAATACACTATATATACATACATACATACAGGGAAAAATTATGTTAAGTAGACTATAGTTAAGTATAGAAATACATTTATAATTCAATAGAAATTTACAGTTTGATACCATCCTGTTTTTCTTGGCTCAAGCTGAGAGATCATTAGCGACAAGATTAAGATTTAAATTAAATGTAACTCACTAACAGAAGAACCCTTAGTTAATATAGTGGTGTCGTCTGCAAACATTGTAAAATTTGAATGTGATAATTGAGATGGAAGATCGTTAATAAATAGCAGAAAAAGAAGGGGTCCAAGAATGCTTCCTTGAGGAGCGCCAACTGTAATAGGAACCATATCAGACAATGTACCCTTAAACGAAGTGCGTTGGTACTGGTCGCTAAGATAATAAGTAAACCAATTTAATGGCATTATGCCATGGAAGAAGAGCCATATATCTTAAGCTTGAGAAGTAAGATATTGTGGTCATCAAGATCAAAAGCCTTTTTAAAGTCAATAAGAAGAAGTCCATTCATTAGTTTATTATCTATGTTAGTTAAAATCTTATCAGTGAGATCAGTGACTGCCAGCTTACATGAGCGAGAGGTTCTGAAACCAAATTGATTATCAACAAGAAGATTGTAGTTTGTTAGAAAATTATAAAGTGACACATGAACATGGGGTTTGGGAATCTTTGAAATTATAGCTAAAACAGATCAGTGGCGGATTACCAGTTTCGGGGCCTGTAGGCTAAATAAAATTCACGGGCCTTTATGACGATATTTTCCAGAAATGTTTTTGAATTTAGAGTCTCGGAAACGCCATTTCCTGCATTCTGAGGCAGTGTACGATACGGCCCTGATATTCGTATAACAACTAATCTTAATGAAAAATCCATTCTCTGGAAATTACGGGCCTCTTGCAAACCCAGGCCTGTAGGCTTCAGCCTACTCAGCCTACTGGATAATCCGCCGCTGAAACAGAGATAGGACGAAAGTTAGAGCGGTCAGAAAGCGAGCCAGCTTTAAATAAGGAAAAACGGCTGAGGTAATGCTCAGACTACAAATCTTCGTTAGAATGGGCGGATACAGCATGGACATGCACCCACCAAAAAACGCTCAAAACTGTTTATGCAAACTCACTTGTCATACATACAACTCATATAAATAAGTTGACAAACTACAAATCAGATAATTTAATCACACTGAATTGCAAGTATTCAACTTAAAAACCATAACAATTGTGCATAACTTTTCGTTTGTCTTACTAGCTTCATTAATATTCACTTGTTAAATTAGTGCGATCAATGCAGAGACTGAGATTTAAATATACGTTTGAGTTACGGTAGTTTGATTGCCGAAACAAAAGAAAGCAATTTGAATAACACAAAGACGCGATGGATACGACATAATAAATTTTAGTTATGAACTTCAAAACAGCCAACAAATTCAAAATCTTGATAAAACTAAATAAAAAGTACGACAATATATAATTCGCCCTTTCTACCTTTTTACTTGTTCTCGAAAATTCGACAAAACGAATTTAATATATATACTCTTTGAGTTTCGACACTGCTAAAAATCTTGATAAAAGCGGCTAAATAATTTCAAGGGACCGGTCATTATTTATGGCCAGGGTGGGTGCCGAAGAGAAAATGGTGGAGTAACTGGAAAAATGGGCACATCTGAGGCGAGGTAAAAGAAATTTAATAGAGGAAAAGGTGAGGTAAAAAAAAGTGTAGGTGTATATTTATTGACGTACAGCATATAACTAACCCAAAATAAAGGGAGATGTGATTTTGTGTAACAAAATAGGTGTAGGTGTGGGGTAAAACTTTTTTTCTGTTTTACAGGGGTGGGGTGAAATCAATTTTTGTTTTGGAGTTAAACAATTTTTGTGATCCAAGATATTTTCTCTTCTGCCCCCGGCTATAAATAATGACCAGTCCTTAAATTGGAGGCTAGAAATACTGTAGCAAAATCCATTTAGCATGCAGTTTAGTTCAAGTTTTCATAATTTTTTGATTTTTGAAGTGTGTTGAAAGAGTATTAAATTCTGTCGGATTTATCGTCAATTTTTGGTTTACACCTGACGTCATAGCGATCATGTTGGAGGAACTTTAACAAAATAAGAATTTTTTTTTAACAACTTTAATGGATGTATAATAATATACTATAATATCCAAATGGGAAGAGCGCGAACGAGACTCGAGTACCCATGCGAGGCGCTCCCCCGCAGAAATTAAAAATACATAAAGTCATAAATATATAAATCAACTGGACGTCTTTTACCAACTACATAAGCACCAAAACGCACCACCATACGCGCACATAAGCTCATAGAATAACATAGCTAAGGACTACGGAAGCCCAGACGCGACAACATGAAATTAGATTTTACATTTTCTGATTTTACATTTTCTGATTTCATATTTTCTGATTTCATATTTTCTGATTTCATATTTTCTGATTTCATATTTTCTGATTTCATATTTTCTGATTTCATATTTTCTGATTTCATATTTTCTGATTTCATATTTTCTGATTTCATATTTTCTGATTTTACATTTTCTGATTTCATATTTTCTGATTTCATATTTTCTGATTTCATATTTTCTGATTTCATATTTTCTGATTTCATATTTTCGGATTTCATATTTTCTGATTTTACATTTTCTGATTTCATATTTTCTGATTTCATATTTTCTGATTTCATATTTTCTGATTTCATATTTTCTGATTTCATATTTTCTGATTTTACATTTTCTGATTTTACATTTCTTGATTTTACATTTTTGTCAATATCGATATCGCGCCGTGGATTATTTCACCTTCGTGATTTTATATATAAAGACCGGGGCCGTCTGAATGAGGACGCGCTGCTAGCTCTGATTTTAGCCGAAGGCCAGGGAGTAATGCTATTTTTACTGATATGTGGCGATACATATTCCAGTCTAGTTTATAATAGATATTAAAACAACGAACAAACGACAACTACGCGGCTTTAGCGTAACCGAAGCGGTAACATGATCCGACTTGGGAACGACGGCTTAATTAAAACTTCAGCTTTGACTTGTGGATTCGTGATCGCCGTATTGCAAGCCAGGAATCAATTTTTGCTTGTCTTTTAATACCTTTTGTTTCACAATTATATAGGGCAATGAACATAATTGATAATTGGTCCAATTTATACTACAGACGTTTAACTCGTCTAGACACAAATTAAACGTCTAGCTGTTCAAGCGAATGCAGGACACACAAAGTTTTGATCACGGACAATCAAATGTGTACTCATAATTTGATGCATCATAATTTGATATATTTCATACTAGACGTTCCAAACGTCTCAGGACGTCTGTTACTAAAGTGCGACCGATGCGCTTAACAGACGCCGCTAAAATTTTATCAGCGATAGTCCTCTTGCGATAGTCCAAGACGTTTAAGACGTCTTTATAGACGGCTAGTATCATCCAAACAATGCGCAAGGTCGTTCAAACCGAAAACAAAGGTTGCAACCGGAATTTATTTCCATTTTCCAGTGGTCGCGAACCATGTTTCAAAAACTTATTAATAATTCACGAGGAAAATTAAAAAAAAATTAAGGTTTTATCAGTGTCTTTGTATGTGATAAAGATACCTCCTGATTTACATAAACTTTAGCTTTGATTTTCTCGGCTTAGACAAGGTTATTTTTCAAACTTTCTACGCCAATGAACTTAATATCAAGTGGTTCGTTTTTGAAGCCGTTCAATAAACTCGCAGTTCGTGTTTATCAGATATAAAAACACTCGGCTTCGCCTCGTGTCTTTATATCTGATAAAACACTCCTGTTATAAAACAGTACAAAATATATATATATATATATATATATATATATATATATATATATATATATATATATATATATATATATATATATATATATATATATGGCTGTCACTGGTGGGAGGAAGATGTAAAAGTTGAAAATGTAAAAGTTGAAAATGTAAAAGTTGAAAATGTAAAATTTGAAAATATAAAAGTTGAAAATGTAAAAGCTGAAAATGCAAAAGTTGAAAATGTAAAAGTTGAAAATGTAAAAGTTGAAAATGTAAAAGTTGAAAATGTAAAAGTTGAAAATGTAAAAGTTGAAAATGTAAAAGTTGAAAATGTAAAAGTTGAAAATGTAAAAGTTGAAAATGTAAAAGTTGAAAATGTAAAAGTTGAAAATGTAAAAGTTGAAAATGTAAAAGTTGAAAATGTAAAAGTTGAAAATGTAAAAGTTGAAAATGTAAAAGTTGAAAATGTAAAAGTTGAAAATGTAAAAGTTGAAAATGTAAAAGTTGAAAATGTAAAAGTTGAAAATGTAAAAGTTGAAAATGTAAAAGTTGAAAATGTAAAAGTTGAAAATGTAAAAGTTGAAAATGTAAAAGTTGAAAATGTAAAAGTTGAAAATGTAAAAGTTGAAAATGTAAAAGTTGAAAATGCACGCAAAAGTTCCAGAAGACCCCCTGCAGCGCATGACACTCTGCACGCGGTTCCCTTGAAAGGCGATCATGGATCTTGCTGGGAATTTTAGAGGAGTTTGCCGTCGTCACGGAAAGAAATGTCTTGGTTATCGGATGAGCAATCCATCGTCTCACACCTGTGTCTGTGGGTGTCCGGCGTTCGAGCACGTAAGTTGTGGTCGGTTACTGTGCCGCGAAATATCTGTAATCTGTATGTGTGAGATATCCGTATTTTTAAATAGGGTGTGCGATTGATGTAAAGCTATATACATGCCTTTACAGTCAGATATCAAATGTTGTCTAGCGTGCGACTGCATTATTCTTCCGAAACATCAATGTTGATACGTCTAGCTAGTCAGTGAAAATTATTTGGTTAATTTCCATAAGATTTCGGTTGATTTCCAGCGAGCGAGCTTTTAATATGCAAGCCGCACGGTTAAGAGCGTACCTATCAATTCAAAGAGCGAACCAAACAGATTTATGCAGCGTGTTGTGACTGAAGCAATTGTAATAAGAATTAGTTCGGTGTGCTGTTATCACGCTTTATAAATCAGGCGATCGAGATTCTGCTTGTCAAACAACATTGTTATGTTGCGGGAGAAACCGCGTGATACTATTTTTATAGTAGAATTCCTAGAACTGTATCTACGCAATAAATTCGTACATGGCTATAATATTTGCATTCTTCGTCGGTAAAAGGGACATTAAGTTACTTGGTTGTTGACGACTTTCGTGTTAAAGTCTGCGACTGGTGTTACTATTAATAGAGAGCTTAAGCAAGCGGCGTTTTTGACAACACGGACGTCAACCGGAAGTAAACTGTCGTTGTTTTCGCGGGGTTTGAGGACATCACGTCCCTGAAGTCAAGTCACCGACCAAACCTAGGCCTCAAGTTTTGCGGTACGTGTTGATGATCAAGAACGCCTCAAGGTAAGTGTAATTTCTGGACCAAATTTTACATCTTTGGCAGTAAAACGTTTATAGATAGTGTTCTCAAATGCATATTTTACCTAATCTTTAAAATTCATGTCAACTACTTTTACCAAGGATGGATTAAAGAAGGTTTTCCCAGAAAAAAAAATCTTCTTTATTCTTTAATGCAATTAAAGACAATTAAAGACAATTAAAGACGATTCTTGAGAAAACCTTTAAAATTTCAACAATTTTTTATAACTTAATTAATACGGTAATTTAACTAGTCACCAGGCTCTCTCATGAGTGTCATCAATAATCATTTAGTGAATGCACGGGTGAATGAAGCAGTATTAAGATACTTTTTAATTTTTATTTTAATGTAATTTTGGTTAAATATTAAAAGAAGAAAGAACATAAATAAAGAAGATTAAAGACGATTTTTAGCTTCAATTAAAATCTTCTTTAATCATTAAAAAAGATTAAAGAAAAAATGTTTAAAGAAGATTTGCCATCCCTGATTTTTACGGCAGATATAGCTTCGGTTAAAACCGATGTTCTACAGTAGATGTCTTCTGTTTCTAGTTCCTCCAAAAGCATTTTCATAGATATATTTCATTTAAAAGCTGGTGTGGTTGGACGTTTTACTCGTTTAGCTGTCTTTACTGCTTGTGTAACACTTGTTAGCCAGACATTTTGAAATTAAATTGTGTTCACAAGATCATGCATTTTGTTTGAGATATCACTTTGATAAGTCAAAGGCAGTTGTGTTTTCTAAAGTTTATAGTTTATCAAACATTTTGAAGCATTTTACCCGTAGAAATAATCTAGAAGAGTGTTACTAACTTCTTATTAACCGAACGCGAGGTCTTTACAGAGAAATATCGGACCGAGGTCTTTTTGGTACACACCGAGCCCGTAGGGCGAGGTTTGTACACAAAGACCGAGGTCTGATATTTCTCTATAAAGACCGAGCAAGCGAGGTTAATAAAAAGTTTATTATATGGCATTTTGAAACAACAAACCTTACATTTATACCTTGTCATGATACGTACTTTAGTCAGTTTAGTGTGACCTCGAGCGTGTGACATAAACTCCTCGTTTTCAATGTTGTTGCTTTTGTTGTCATCGCTTTCGGACTCCTAAACTCGCTTCCAGATTGCTCTCGTCCCAATCATACATAATTTAGTCCTCAGGTTGTTGAATTCACAAAATTCTTGCGGTTTTCTTTCGTTGTTTAGTTGCAAACAACATGGCTGACAATATCCGTAATCGACCGGTCGATTACGTCTCGGCCAATGAGAACACACGATTTCAACGGAAGTAACTTGTGCCACATAATAATTGATATTAAAAGCTATTTTTCTGGGCAGTTTTGTTTGCTTGGAAGCGTCGAGTCCTTTTATAGTTGAGCAAAGCAAAACGATAGCTATATAAGTTTTCAAAGTTATCTCGTTGCATAAGCTCATGCAGAAGCTGGCGGAAATTTTGGGGTTTTAGCAAATCACAGGTTAAATTCTCTTGTAAGAATCTCTGATTTTAAGGTGTCCAATAACAAATGCATTTCACAATTGTCTAATCGAAATGCAGTCCGTATGATATTCTATTTTTTACATTCAAACATCCAAATGCTTGTCTGGCCTCGAGCATTTCATAAGGAAATATCAATTAGTTATAGTTTATCCTGATTCATTAAAAACTGCCTCGAGCTCTCAATAGTTTCTGAATTTTAACTTCATTTACACTTTGTTTTACTTGATATCCTAAGTTCATGCACATTCGAAATTACATTTTCTGATGGTGTTCCATAATGTAGCTTGTAATTTATTTTTTGTATATTTATCATAACAGCTAATACTACAAAGGAAAATCTGAAAGAAGTGGAAGGAAACAGCTAGAGTAAGCAATAAAAGGCTGGAATGCGTGGGTAAACAATTGAGACAACTATCAAGTCAAGCCCAAGGACTTATGTACTATGTTATGCAATTCAATATTATGGCACTACAAGTGATTTTATTTTCTGTACTCTTTAAACTGTCATATAGTCTGTATAATTAATATAATTAATCAGGATGGAGTAATTTTGTACATTTATTGTAACATAAAAATCTAGTTTGCAGGATTATACCATAGAAGGCATTCATGAAATAAACTATTTTTGACATTGTTGTACTTTTTTGGTTTTCTAATTATGCCAATGATCCCCTATATTCCACTTCTGAAACTGTTTCATATACCTCTTCATTAGCTGGGTGGAAAGAGTTTGCTTACATTCTTGTTTGCACAGATGATTATTGGTTTGTTTAAAAAGTAAAAACATCTATAGAGTATAGACGTTCTTGCCATCAAGAACGCGAGTTGCTTAACGTAAACACGCGACACCACGAACGCCGCTTCAGATCCAGTCTACGCGCGGACATCTGACGTCCGTGTTGTCAAAACGCCGCTTGCTTAAGCTCTCTATTATCATTTATAGACCTGGAACGACGGGAATTCGATGAAATATTGCCGCAGGTTCGCCCGAGGGATATATCATCCCGAGGGGTAATATTTCATCAAATTCCCCGAGCGAAAGCTAGGTCTATAAATGATATATTATATTTGGACTAAACGTCTCATTCTTTACTTTAACCTACGACAAATATTACGGTCACGTTTTGAGTTTTTGAATCTAGCCCGAGCCCATAGCGAAAGCTATAGTATTGACGCAGTGTGTAAAATAAGAATCTTCCATAAATTTTGCAGCGAACCTTAGACAGGCAAATTTGTGACAAGCTAGACCTTGCGGCATATGACTAGACCTTTAAGGCAAAATACTTTGCCGAATCTATTTAGTAGATCTACTTAAGACTTTTCAAGACTTTTTCTCAAGACCTTTCTGGACAATCGCGGCACAAAGGTCTTGCAAGACATTTGACAGACTATTGAAATCTTATAATTGTCAAGAAAAGGTCTAGCAAAGGTCTCCAAGATCTATCATAGTCTATTTAAAGACCTTGTAAGATCTTTCGTTTTCGTACGGGTAATAACTTTAGAACCAATAAAGCAATCAACACTATATTTGGTGACTTTTCCCAACTAAATTTATCTGGGAACATTTTCGTTACATCGACTTGCGTTGAGACAGTGTGATGTTGCCATTGTAAGTGGTAACCCAACCTCGTACCCAGGGCCATTTGTAGGGAACTGGGCCAAGATGGCGGGAACAAATGGCTGGTGGAGGCTAGGCTATCTCAGCCTCTGATTGGTCAAGAGCTTATGGCGTAAATCAAACGGTTTGATTTTGTATCTTTTTTGAAAAAATTGTATTTTGACCTTGTCGGTTGTTCCTGGGAAATTATATTTTAAACCATGCAATAATTTGGTGTAATTCGGTATAATTACTGTGTAAAGAACTGAGTTCTAGTTAACAAAATGCGCAATATACTGCGCGCATTTTGAGCTAGCCTCCACCAGGGCCATTTGTCCTCTAGGTTGAGATATTTTGATAGATTTTACGAAATTCTGAGTACTCTGTAAAATTCACTGTTTTGCACGATTTTTGCAGGATTTTACTCATGTGGTTACAATTATTGACCATTTATGATATTTTTAATGATGATAACTCGCCTAAGACTATTTTCTCTTCATATACGACGAAAACAAGAATGGTGGATCCGAGATGGCAGATCCATGACGTCATAATGATGTCATCGCTGTTGCTAATGTCTTACTAAATAGTAAACTTCTCTTACAACTTGAGATAATACTTCAACACATGGAGCCTACAGAATTTGCCTCACTAAAATCAATTAAATGACATCATTTTGATGTCATAGTACGTTACCATGGAAACTCAATGTGAAACTCATGTGAAACTTCAGT
>OZ036000.1:12425498-12445498 GCA_964035015.1 Corallium rubrum | reverse complement strand
CATGCACTATATTTCGAAAAATATCTTTAAAAAATTACTGAAATGACACTGACAATAATAAAAACAGCCGTCTGTTGCGTACTGCATGATTGTTGATTTGTCATATTAAACTGTTTTTAGTATTCGTTCAGGTAGGATTATTGTAAAATGTAAAGCCCTCGTCATTTTTGTTATTGTGGAATACACAATCTAATAATCGCACAGTTGTTGTACATGCAGTGTCGGTTTGAATGTGATATTCAAATCATACTCGTGCCATACTTGTTTGTAAATGTGTGTCTGATTATCTAGCTCACTTTCCATCAATATTTTTTTACTTTATATATGCATTTTCGTTATACTCATAAGAAAAGTGAAAATAGTGACGACTCCTTAGATTCTGTTGTGGATACCTCTCATGAAGGTTCGACAACTCGTAGTAACAGTTTGCAGGTAGGCATAATGCAGCCATGCTGCATGCAGACTTACTGCATAAATAAAACTTATGTACTGCTTTTCAATATACATTGCTACCGTGTTGTGCAGTTGTTTTACATTTGAATTTTCTTTAGAAAAGTGAAGTACACGAAATCTCAGAATCCAGGAAAAGTGAACTCCCCGCAATTTCAAATTCGTGGAGAAGTGAACAAGTCGAAGTTAAAGAAAAGTAACTACGAATTATTTAACTATCATCTATGCAAAGACCAAATTATATTTCAACGCAGGCTATTTTGTGAAATACAAACTGATTGTCAATACGTCTTTAACCTGATTTGAGTTCAAGCGAAAACGACGATATGGATTGCATGGGCTTTAATTTTAACACAATTTGTGTTAGTTATCAGACTAATTGAACAGGAAATATGCACACTGTTGCATCCGATAGCAACTAGAGACGCGCTCATTTCAATAATAGGTGTTTGTAGACGTTCTGAATTAAATCGTCTAAAGCAAGAAACAACAAAGGAATGTTTTGTCTTTCCTTTCACGATACCGCCAACTTGCATTTCGTTATTCGTCTTGCAGATTATTGGATGGAGTTATATATGGTTGTTAATCGGTGTCACGCCTCACGGTATTGCTGTTTCAGCGACATTTGTGGCATAATATTCACGTCTGACTTGTCTTAGGGGGTGTTCATGTGATCGCATCACACTTATTTCCCTATTAAAATTTAGTTGTGTTTCTATGAGAAATCGGGCTGGTTTCTCAGCGTGCATGTGCCGAGATCCCGGCAGGCAGGATGAAATTTGCCCATAGTATAACACATCGTCCCGTTTACCAGGATGAAGTCATTATGGACAAAAAGTTAGTTATTTTTGATGGGATTTAAGGATAGTTGAAGGTTTTATTGTTTTTTGGAATATCAATTTCAATTGTATAATAAAAGGATTGACTTTGAAGCAAACAGACCTGTGCAATACGACAAAATTTTGATCTTTGATGTAATATATCATGCACAAGGAGGAGTGTTTCATCAGGATATCCAAACACCCAGACGTTTGTTGAAAACCGAGGCGAAGCCGAGGTTTTTGAACAAACTTCGAGGTGTTTGGATTTCCTGATGAAACACTCCTCCGAGTGTATGCATAGTCAATCGAGAAATGGTCTGGAAACTCGGCAAACTTCAAAGCGCTTATAATGAGCTGTGATTTTATGTTGAACCGTACCTTACACCGTGCACATCCTTTGTTTTAGGTTTATTAATATTTAAATAGCACGGTTGAGTGATTGAACTGAACTGAAACGTTGCTATTGGACAATTCGTTCACTATACTAAAATACAATGTGTTCAGTGCCCGTGCACCGTGCACAGAAATGCATAAAGGCGAACAAAAAGATAGACCAAAGACTTTAGCTGAGTTTCCAGACCATATCTCGATTGACTATGGTGTATGATATAGCATCTCAATGAAAGTTTGCTTAATTTATGTATAATTTCTTCCTCCAATATCCAAACCACAGTCACAGTCACAGACACAGACACGGTACTGATTTCAATTCCTTTGTGTTCTCTTCGTGAATTATTAATGAGTTTGAGATGGCTGATGTCTTGTCACGGTCGTCACAGACAAGCTAATTTTATTAATGATTTCTTCTCGCTTGGCGGGATGAAAACTACCATATATGAACACAAGACAGACTTCGTCTCGCTTACCGGGTCAGCCCACTCGCTGGGATCATATGAACGCCCCCTTAGAAAATCGAAAATTTACTATGGTAATGGAAATGTATGCTGAACAATTCGTATCCCTATACTTCTACTATTTTCTTTTAGTTTCAAACGCCTTTTTGGAAGAAACCTGCATGGATTCGATTTTTGTATGGATTTTTATCAGTCTAATAAATGGCATTTTTATTTTTCAAACAATGCATATAGGTTCAATTTTACCATCGAAGGAACTGAACGAAGTACTTTAGGTATTAATTTTTTAATATTATATTTATTTGAATATAATATTTTGAATTGTGAACGAATTTTAACGGATATTTGTTGCTGCAAGCTGTTCCGTTAAATATATTTGTTAGAACAGTGTCTCGTGCATCTGTCTGCACCATTGCATTTACGTTACTTTATTTTCTATTTTACCGATAGGATCTGCAAAACTTATCTTTGAACGGTCTGTCGATTCAAGGTATTCTGACGAGAAGAGCACTTTGTCCTGTGATTGCAGATCACAATGTTTTTCCAGCGAACGGCGAGACAAAATTGAAAAGGAATTTGGCACTGATTATGCTGTTGCACCTCCAGACTATGACCCTTCAGAATGGGGATGGGAACTTACTGGTTTCAGTTTAGGTACGTGACACGGTCGTCACGTTAGTGCTTTCACCTTTTTTTTTTTTATTTACGTATAATTACGGAAGAATAAATTTCATAAATTTAATAGGATTTCGTTAAACCTTTTCTTTTGCACACGTACTAAAGCGTTTAAAGTAGGTACTTCATCTGTTCATAATAATTAATTGGTAATTATTTGCAGGCTTTTCATCAGGTATTTGATATCCATTTAGTCCATTGGAAATCCATAGTATCATCGCTTGCAAAATTCGTTTAACCAACGTATGTATATAGATCGGTCCCACGGTATATATAGCATGCAAGATTTATGGCGGCAAGTTCATTTTACTATACTTTTTGGCGTTTGTAGAACACAATATGTATGGACTGTGCGGACACTAAAATTGGAAAAAAAGTTAGCTGTTACCTACTAAAACTTGTAAAATATTCGACCATAATTCGAATTCGAATATAACCATATTCGAAACAGACGCCCGTCTCGAAACAATGAAGATTCAAGAGAAAATTTTGTAGCAAGTCTACTCATGCATATCTGAACTTATTTAGGTTCCCAAAGGATTACAGTAAAACAGACAGCCATTATCTTTTATGCATTGCTATTCCGTTGATTGTGTCCATTATATGACGTTTGAAATAATTATTTTCTTTAGTGAAAGGTGAAGATGAAAATTACTTGATTGAAAGAGATCGGAACTCGCTGGACAACGCGTTTGACATCAAACTGTGTGCAGCCACGCCAGGAGAAGGTATGGGTCAATTCAGAAAAAAATAGTGAAGGAAATTAGGCCATGGCCCATGCCATGATTAACGCGTTCTTCAGTTATATATTTCCCATCTATATCATATTATAAACCGGACATGCATGCAAGTGTTATTGGGTAAGGGGATGTGACACTCCAACTATTCAGAATAATGGTCGGTATTCTGTAGGGAAAACGTGACTTGTCGGTAAATTGATTGGGGATAGGTTGGCAAATTTATTTTAAGATTGAGTTGGTCTGTAAATGTAGGAGGCTACTATATAGATGCACCACACCCACCTTACTCAAAATGGTCACTGCATGTAGGCCATTAACACACAAAAAAATAAGTGAGTGTAATTGAGTGTAATAACTAGGCATAGACTGTTTCGGCATTTATTGTTCACCAATCTTAGCCGATTTAATTATGTCTGGTAACTTTATGTAATGTTTAATAAACGAGCAGTAGTGCTTTATCGGATATAAAACACGAGGCGGAAGCCAAGGTTTTAGACCCGATAAAGCACGTACTTCGAGTTTATCGAACGGCTTAAAAAGCGAACTATTTCGTAAGTTCATTTGTCTAAAAAGTTTGGAGATTGACCTAGTGTGAACCGTAAAATTCAGCCAGAGATTTATCGAAAACGGCGTTCGTGTTTTATCACATATAAAGACAGTATCATTAATCATGGATTTCTTTTGTTTTCCCTTCATGAATTATTAATGATTTTTAAAAATATCACATGAACCGAAAAGCGAAATTTGATTCGATTCTCTGCAGAAAGTGGTTTAATCGCACATGGACCAGATCATGCTGCTGGTGTCGATGGGGACGACTGCCTGGTACTCGCTTGTTTTTCCTATTATCATTGCACAATGGTCGTTGGATATTCCTGGTTCGTAAACGGGAGACCTGTCAAAGAGGGAAGAAAGGCGTCTCTCATGTTTGTAAACCAGCCTGGACAGTACCAGTGTGTGGTAAAAGTAAACGACCGCGTTGAGAAATCTGCAGTAATCAATGTTGTTGAAAATAATCCAGACTCCAATGAACTAATGCCCCCAAAACAATTGGATATGAGAAATCAAGAGGAAAACGGTAGGAAAACATTTGGGAGTAGAAAATATCATTGTAACTGTATCATAAGAAACGTATTTTATTAGGGACAAAAACAATATTAGAATAAATAGAATTAATTTACCGTCGAAACCGAGTGGCATGGCATGCTGTAGTCTACCAGATAAAATTCCCATCCTTTGCCGCAAATTTTGAATCAATTAAGTGCCAGTAACATCGCTCACTTCAGTTTTTAATGACAAATAATGCACTCACTCCAAAACGATATCGTCATAAGTAAATATATATATATATATATATATAAGTGAGTTTTGGTTCACGAAATGTTAGAGTGCTCAATACCATATAGATAGAGCAAAATGTAAAGCATAAAGTGTGGTTACCTTAAAGTCTTCGCTACCAGAGGTTTCACCCTAAACGGGATACGGGATCATCATGCAGGCGATCTGATGATCCCGTTTAGGGTGAAACCTCTGGTAGCGAAGACTTTAAGGTAACCACACTTCATGCTTTATATATATATATATATATATATATATATATATATATATATATATATATATATATATATAGTAAAATAATAAATGAATAAAGTTCTTATGAAGTAAACCAACGTTGTCTTTATTTTACTATTTCGCTCTACTTCGGTATTGAGCACTCTATCTATATGATTTCGAACTCGATACTAATTATCTGTTCACTTATCTATATATATATATATATATATATATATATATATATATATATATATATATATATAATATTATACGCTTAATGTCTGCTCCCGAGGGAAACAGTTAGTTTTGTTTTCCCGAGAGTCTTGATATTTCCCGATATGAAGTCGAGGGAAACATCGAGACTCGAGGGAAAACAAAACTAACCGTTAGGGAGCAGACATTAAGTGTTTTGTTATATAGTTTGAGTTTCGCTGAATAATTTCGACGTTTATCAAGGGAAAGTACACAAAAGACAAACGGTAAGAAAGACTTACCAAAATATTTGGCCTGGCTCCGTAATTTCACTTCAAACAAGTACAGTAAAAGCCCGCATAAAAGCAAGTTCTGCAGATTAAGTACCTCCAGGCTGAAATTTCCTATTAAGCACCCAATATATAAGAACCAATTCAGCCTGACAAATATATGAAGCAGTTGCTTATGCGAAAAAATACTAAAACTCAGAGTACACAGCTAGCTACAGAGCATATGCTTTAAGCGTCCTTGGAAACAGACGTTATAGTGAATAATCAATGCCAGAAAAATGGTACCATTATAGTACCAACACTACAAGACATTGTATGCTGCTGGATATACTAATTCACTCTTTTTTAACCAGATGCATGTATTCCATACTAGGAACCCTCGAAGCACAGGAGAGATCAACTACAACTCTACTCACATGAATTCAAGCCCGACAATTAACGGGGTCATTCCCAAGCGGGCACCCATCCAAGTACTAACCCCGTCTAACCGGGCTTAACTTTTTGGTGAGAGGCATCGCGCTAACAGCACACGCCACCCGTGCTCCCCTAATAATAATAATAATAATAATAATAATAATAATAATAATAATAATAATAATAATAATAATAATAATAATAATAATAATAATAATAATAATAATAATAATAATAATAATAATAATAATAATAATAATAATATCATTATCATTATCATTAACTGAAGTCATTACATTATGTACTTATTCATGAACAGTTTATAAAATTGATCCAAGCAAGATCAAGAAAGGAGAAGTTGTTGGCCAGGGCCAATTTGGGACTGTTTACAAAGGTGAATGGAGAGGCACAGAAATCGCAATAAAGTCGATAACTCTTCCTCCGGAAAGGCAAAATGAATCATATGAAGATATTAAAGAATTGCAAATATGCAGGTGAGAGCATACCTTGTATACAGTTGTATTACTTGCGTACTATCGTTCATAGCTAGCTTATGGAACAACTACGGCATGGGATATATAGCACGTTACAAAATTAAACCGTATTATTATAATACAAATCCTGCATTTTGATTGTCTGAGCTACTGTCCAGTGGTAGATAAGTGATAGCGAACAGAGTCGAGTTAATTATAATAATCGAATAATATTTAATATGGGAATAATATTTAATCTGACAAGTTGGTAGTCCCAGTTAGATAACTTATAATAGAATAACAGAATAATAGAATTTTCAACTGTGGCTCGTTGTCTAATTGTTAAACAACTATACCATTCCCTACCAATATAAGTCGGAGTTGGAATGATAGTTAACGTTATGGAGTTCCAAGTCGACCATTAATCCGTAGTGAACTCGAATTGAATCTGAGTTTCTCCAATAGAACGTATGTCCGATAGTATGGTCGTCCATATGTTTCAATATTCGCTAAGTTCAATTCGCTGTCGCTAAATCATATTCGCTTTCGCTAGAATCCCATTCGCTGTCCCTAAATTAAATGCACTGTCGCCAAAGCATATTCGCTGTCGCTAATTTTCATTCGCTATCGCTAAATTAAATACACTGTCGCCAATGCATATACGCTGTCGCTAATTTTCATTCGCTGTCGCTAAATTAAATGCACTGTCGCCAAACTGCATATTCGCTGTCGCTAAATTTCATTCGCTATCGCTAAATTAAATAACTATGGTTAAACGCACTGTCGATAAAGCATACTTCGTACGCCATGTGCCGTTGAATTCTTCATTCAATGCGCCAAAAAATTAACGGCAGGCCCGTCCCCCACGGGAAAATTTGTCTAACTCGATCCCAGGCCGTTTACCTGAAAAACTGTCCAAAGATGGCGATCCGAGAGTTAAATTCGCTCTTGCTTTTGTTATTATGTATACGAAGTGTGGCAGTCCCTCGCGCATCTTTATTTGTCGCCATACTACGCCATCCTGGCAAGTTCCCCCGGCAGTTTTAACCTTCTTTTGAAGGTCCCAACTGCCGGGGAAACTTGTCAGGATTGCGTAGGATGGCGTAGATATGCCAGCATATCCTCATACCTAGAATTACCAATAATCAGTAAGTGCGAAATGCCTAGAATTACCAATAATCGTTAATTTTAAAAACTAATTGCCAACCCCCACACCCCAACCCTAACCCTTACCTCTAAACCTTTCCCTAAACCTAACCACAACCCCCCGGCAACCCTAACCCTAACCCTAACCCTAACCCACAACCCCCCGGTGGCCCTAAACCTAACCACAACCCTTCGGGAAAAACAAATTTTCCCGTGGGGGACCGGCCTGCCGTTAATTTTTTGGCGCATTGAATGTCTTGAATGAAGACAGTTCAACGGCACATAGCGTACGAAGTATGCTTTATTTGTGATTTAGATGCATGTTAAAACGGGAAGTGCAGCAGCATGTTAAGTAATAAAGAACAATACAGAAAAGCAGTGCTTTTATTCTTTTACTTAACATGCATCTAAATCATGGGTCGGCGACCATCCGCGACATATGAGAACCAGGCTTTGGCGACAGTGCATTTAATCATAGCGAATGAAATTTAGCGACAGCGAATATGCTTTGGCGACAGTGCATTTAATTTAGCGACAGCGAATATGCAGTTTGACGACAGTGCATTTAATTTAGCGACAGCGAATGAAAATTAGCGACAGCGTATATGCATTTAATTTGGCGATAGCGAATGAAAATTAGCGACAGCGAATATGCATTTAATTCAGTGGTGATAGCGAATGAAAATTAGCGACAGCGAATATGCTTTGGGGACAGTGTATTTAATTTAGCGATAGCGAATGAAAATTAGCGACAGCGAATATGCTTTGGGGACAGTGTATTTAATTTAGCGATAGCGAATGAAAATTAGCGACAGCGAATATGCTTTGGCGACAGTGCCTTTAATTTAGGGACAGCGAATGGGATTCTAGCGAAAGCGAATATGATTTAGCGACAGCGAATTGAACTTAGCGAATATTGAAACATATGGACGACCATACGATAGCACTTAAATTGCAGGCCGTTGCCCAAGTTTTCGGTGAAACGTTTTCGCTGATAAAAGGTGCATTACATATAACGACCTATAAACAGAAAACGAGAGCGCCAGCTGTCATACATGTCCCCAGACATGTACCCATATGATTGTGTATCTATTAAAGTGTACTTCACAATTAACAGGAAAATACGACATCCAAATTTATTACTCCTGATGGGATATTGCAGAAAGGATGACGATCTCTGGTTAATCTCTCCTTACATCAGAGGTTCGAATTTAGAGAAACTCATATTTTCTAAACCACCGCCGTTTCAGGTAATATGTGTACATATATATTTATACAGGCAGTTTTGGGCAGATATACCTGGAAATAAGCCCCAGTGAACAATACGCAACAAAAAATGTGAAACGAATTTTTTTTAATGCTTTGACCGATAATACGGCAGGGTTTTTTTTATTAAATGCTTTGACCGATAATACGGTCGGGTATTTTAGCCGAGTTTCGCATGTACTTTAAAATGCGATAAACGAGTAAAATGCCCTGGCGTATTATCGATGAAACCATTTAAACTAAGTTAAAACCCATCTACCATTTTGGTTTTGATTTGTCATATTCAGGCGGATTTTACCTCTTCAAAACCGGTTAAACCGGTATAGACGCAGGCAAGTGTGCAATTTGACTCCGAATTTGCAGCGTTCCATTGCCTAAATATGGTAAAATGACGTCATTGTCATATAATAAATGCGCTTATTCTGACCCCTTGATCGAAAATTTACCCGCGCATTTATTCCAAGTACAGGCGATGTAACCAATGTAACCAACAAATTAAATCTACTCGCGTGAGTTTCAGGAAGTAACACATCCGAATAAAATCCCGTCCGAACGGAAATTAAATGTAACTTTCTATTACGTCCGCTTTGCCTGCGCAGGCAGAGCGTTCCGCTTTGAAAGCTGAAAATTTTCAACTTCCAGAGCGGACGAAACAATGCACGCTCTGCCACCGTACCGTACCTCCGTAACTAGTTGCAGTACGTATCGCCGCTGAAAACATACAAGCCAACAATACCGTAAAGTATGGACCGAATTTATTCCCTCCATTTATGGCTCAACTCTCGAATCTATCATAAATGTAATGAGCCGAAGGGGAAACTTAAAAACTCGGTCCTTAGTTGACGGTACGATCCTCAAATGGGTTAGTAAGAGGTATATTATACATATATATTTATATCACGATTGAGTCGGTTTTCTTTGATGTACCGCGGTGTATATGCAGGTTATATCCCGTGCATAAATAATTGGATAAAACTTGTCGACAAAACTCGAAAAATCCTGATCGAAACTCTTCGAAATTGACGAAACCTTGTTCGAAAACCTCCTCAATCGTGATATAAGTCGGTTATATACCTCGAACTTGGGATTATAAGTCATATATTGACCCTCGGGACCTTCGGCCCCTCGGGTCAATATATGACTTATATCCCGCGTTCTCGGTATATATAACCTATACATATACATATTCCAGATTTCAGATGATGCTAAGCCGTACATTCTCTATCAAGTTGCAAGCGGATGTCATTACCTCCATGACGAAGAGATCGTTCACCAAGATCTAAAACCCGCAAATATCTTGGTAAGTAAGAAAAGCGCGCTAGTGCTATACGACAAAGTGAACAGGTTATGTTATAGAGATAAAACTATGGACCAAACGGGTTTTCTCGATGGCTTCATGATTTAATAACGTCCCTTGTACATTGAGAACATTATGCCTATAGCTATGCTCTTTATCGAATCAACCACAGATATGCATGCATGCCGTACAGCAATATTAGAACAATGCATGTTAATTTTGTCCAATATTTTATTTCTAGGTTGAAAAAAGAACATACCATGCCGTTATATGTGATTTTGGGGTCAGTGCATTCACTGCAACGGCTATTACGAGGAATGCAGCCAATGCTGGGACGATGATGTACCAGCACAAGCAGGGGCGGATCCAGGAATTTTTCAGAGTACGTCAAACCCGGAAATATTATTTGTAGGGGGGTCCGGGGGCATGCCCCCCCGGAAATTTTTTAAAATTTGGTTCCCTGAAATGGCATTTCCTGCATTCTGACAAGACTATTTAGAAAAATCTTACAGTTTTAACTTGTGTTTTTTATACAACGTTTTATGATTTTTTAAGGACTTGGCTTTTGCATTTTTTTTATCATTATTGGAGACAACTTTTTAGGACTGTTTTGCTCCATATCAGAGCTCATCATCAGCATGCCTACGAATCACTGTTGTACAGTGAATTTGACATGGACAGCCAAGGCTCCAAAATATTTTGTAAGGTCAATCGCAGCCACTTCCTGCAATCCCTTAGCTGCCAAGCTGTCTGGTTTTGAGGCACCAGATACTCGCCTTAACACATGCCTCTATCCAGCCAGTCACTGTCTGATTAGAAGAAGCAATATGAATAGACCATATGCGACATTTCATGGGCATCCTAGTCATCTTAATTCTTAACTACCTAATATTTACCCCTTATTTACTTTGAGTTGTTTGGTTTTGAGGCACCAGATACTCGCCTTAATACCTCTATCCAGCCAAACACTGTCTGATTAGAAGAAGTTTTAGTATCAATAGACCACATGGGACATTTCATGGACATAGAGAAGCCCATCTCTCTACATCATCCCAAGTCATACTCATACTAACTAGTAACTACCAAGTATTTTTTTTCTCTTCCCCCCCCCCCCCCCACCCCCTACCAGAAATATATATATACTGTATATATATACTTTATTTCATCACAAGATAATATAGATAGTACAAATAGATATGAAAGAAAATAATAATTTACAGCGATGGGGAATCTACAAGAAAGCAAAATTTGCTTGTTTGGTGTAGATCCCTTTTATTGAAAATAGAACTAGTATATACATTAATAATTAACAAACTATGGACAATATATACCCCCTCAAGCCCACTACACAACATCTAAGTTATCGATGTTGCATAATCAGCCCAAGAAGGTATTTACTGTCATATTAAGTAACTTAATAATATAACATTGTTGGTATAGCCTAGAAAATTGCTACTTCACATATATTGTATATATAATAATAATGATGATGAAATAGTATATAAGCCTAATTTCTGCCTTTTTTTAATAAATTAATGTTTACCTTTTTTTAAATTTACATTCTGTTGCTATTGATCTAAAATTGTTCCAAACTTTCGGCTACAATAGCTAAGATTATTTAATTATAATATTCAGTGATGGATTACTTATATTTGTAACACATCTCATTATCTTAATAATTATATGATGAATTATTCATAAATATACTTGAGAGCTCTACATATCCCATCTAATTTAAATAATTTACGCTTTTTATGGTTGCACAAGTCTGAGGAACTAAAGATAAGATAGTATCCACTCACCTTAAAGCAATACAACGTTTCTTAACTTTCTTTCAAGAAACAGCTTTAGCATACTGAGCGTCGATATCCCGATCAGGCGATCACCCGATGTAGAAATGGCTTGCCAATCTGCGCCGACAACTCTTGACCCACGAGGAATCCACACGATTGGAGTTTCTTTGTCAAATCGCAACAGATCGTCTTCGACAATTCATCGTTTTCATTCTGTGTCTCTTAGAACGCCATAATCGAACTCAAGCAGAAGATTGACTGCTGGCTCAGGCAGCTTGGTTATGCCGTAGTCTTGCACTCTTGCCGTAGTCCGTGTACGTCGAAATATCCTTTGCTAGCCAATCAAAAGCCAAGAACGTCAAAATATTTTACTTCCGACGTAGTCCCACTACTTCCGCCGTATCTCTATTGTCTTTGTCCAATCAGGGCTCGTTATCTTGACGTAGTCGGCCATTTTGACGTAGTTTAATTATCCACATTTGTAAATGGCATCCCTCTCTATCCCTACCGTATGAACAGTTTCGTTCAGGCTACATGAAGTAGACTAAGTGTCCTCCAGCCGAGGACTGGGACTGGGTCAGAGAATTATTAATTTTTTCCTCGATATAGCAGCGCTAAATACGTACAAAAATGAAATTTTTGAATATTTCAAAAATTCATAAATTCATATAAAATTTTTAAAAATTTGAACATTTTTAAAATTTGAAATTTTCAAATTTCAAATGTTTCCAACTAATTAATTCATGAATAAATTAGTCTGGGATTTTTGTCTACGTCGCGTGACGTGTTTGACGTACCCTAAATCCGCCCCTGAGCACAAGGAGTCCATCATGGGAAAGAGAGCAGAACCATACATGGATGTGTATGCAATTGGATGCATAATCCTAGAAATGTATACGTCTAGGCGTGTGTGGAATGACATCACCAATCCCGCACAACTTATTGGGAAAGTCATTTCAAATGAGTATCCGTACACTGGTGATCTGGAACAACATGCTGATGTTAAAGAAATAGTTGACGGTTGCTTCAAAGAACCGACAGAACGGTTGTCCATGGGAGACCTTCTTAAACGTCTCAATGCAATGGTCGACAGAGAAAAATATTAGTTTTCAGACTTTTGTTCTGGCCTTCAATTTCTACAAGGTGTACTATACGTCCAATGCGGATCAGTTAAAGAAGTTGAAACCTATATAAATAGAGGGTTACTGAATTATTATTTAGGTGTAATTAAGGGATGAATTGTTATTTTAATATGAGGTAGAAAATGATAAAGTTTTTTACCTCAAAACAAAAACTTGTAATAGTTCGGCAGTCATAAAATCAGCATTGCATGTCGTCACATGGAGTGTCACATGCACACGCCGATTTATCTCCAACTGCCATTGCGACACAAATCGGCTTGTGTAGCTGGCCATGGCATTAAGTTAAATGGCTGGTGCCTGTTCGATATGAAATATTTGCAGGTAAGCTTTGGCATACTGCACACTAGAATGTACCTGATTGCCTGCAGAAATTAACCAGATGGACGTATATATCTTTCATCTGTACAGCACTTAACGAGTTGAGTGCAACACCAGATCTATGTATCTCTTCATCAAGAATATTCCTAAAGTTTGCCGATATGTAGTCGGGGATAAGGCGGTGTAGGTAGTGTCTTTCGGCCAGAGGAAGGAGATCTTCATCGCCCAGGGCGAAGCCTTGTTGCGAGAACCCTGCAAACATGTATCAGTAGTAGCTATTTCTTACGTCATATAATGGAAAACTAACCACTTTCAGTTAGGGGTTGTTCATGTGGACGAAATTTGTCCCTGGGTGAAGGGTCACCCTACCACCCGAGCCCGCCTGGGTGAGCCGACTTTGCATTCATTTTATCATTAGGGACTTTAAGAAAACACAGTAGGGACCTTAAGATCTACGACGGCAACTTCAACGATCGCGTCCTCTAAATAAAAGAATTCTAGTTGTGAAACAAAGTGAATGAATAATTTGTAATCCCAAGGGTAATCCCAACACCGTCCGCGTTCAGTTTATACAACGCCACTTAGAGGATTTTCACGTCTTCAGGACGACGTCAACGGCCAAAAGATGCCAGAACTGTCCCTTGCCATTGACTTGAATACTAACACTACAATAATTTTAGCAGTACTGGGACGTTTTAAAAATCATTTAAACTGACTTTAGATATCAGATATAATAGTCAGTTAACCGTGACGTTTTTCACGTTTGTTGCTTTTTAAGCGCCGTCGTCGTCGTAGCATCTTAAGGTCCCTAATAGGGACTTTAAGCTTCAAACAACGGACTACGGCTACGGTGGAAAGTTTCAGAGTGGTATTAAATGGCGGTGTTTTTATACATCCAAATTTCAAGATACGTAATCGCACAGGCTCGTTTTGTTCTTAAACTCTTGAAGAAAAACACTTGTTCAATCTGTTATTCGCGAGAGTAAGGTTAAGCCTTTCCAAGGCTTCTGTAGTGACTCAGGTTCCGCGTTGTCTTTACAACGTAAAAATGATTTTTCTACGTTGTCAACAGAGTCGCGACGGCATGAAAATTACTCTTGGGACCGTCATTTGCAAAAGCTCTTTGTATATGACATGAAATTCTATTGTTCAAACACGTTGCCGTAGTCGTAGTCGTTGTGCTTGCTTAAAGTCCCTAACGTCTACGCAACTACGGGGAATAGCTTGCCATACTACACGTTAGGCTAATGTGAAAACAGCTTCTTAACCGCTTCTTGTATAATATTTGCGTATAAATTTATGTAAATTTACACAAAACTTGTGTAATGGTTATCTCGCTGTAAGAACGGTACATGTATTTACAAGTGTTAAAGTCAATTTCCCTTATTTCAAACATGTTTCAAACTCTTTAACTTTTCTTTCTCAAGAAGGCGTAGTTTAGCATGCTTGGTGTCTTTACATTTCCCCGCCATCTTGGCCCTTATGACGGAAGATTGTGTGCCAGGGTAACAACTTTGGACACATTCTAAAAGTATAGAAATATAGGATCAAAATATGTATCAATTATTATATCAAGTGTATTTCTAATCAAATTCTTGTACAACGATATTCAATTTGTAAATTTGAAACTTCAAAACAAAATGAACAGATGGTGCTTTTTGGACAATAATACACAAACAAAAGTTACAATTAACCAATAAACGCGAACTTACCGACAATGGCAAGAACTTTATCCTGGTCTAAGAACTCCTCTTTATCCTCCACATTTATTCTTTTGCCTGTAACTAGGCAATGCTAAATCTCATCAACCGTAAAGATGGCAGTCATAAGATGGCATATCATCTTGTTAAAAGGTAGTCCCCTCAGATAAGTATTTGTTAATTTCACACTAAAATAAAAAAACAGAACATGCAATAACAAGTTACAAGTGATCGATGATTAGTAGTATACAATAGGTAATCACTATTAGTATACAATGGGTTATCATTAATCAGAGTACAAGTTAGGATTTACAGTAAGAGTGATATTTGAAAATTGTATCAAAATTTTCAAATATGACAAGTACTGTAAGGGGGGGGGGGGGGGGTGGTGCACAAGCAAAAACATACAGTATAATTACTTGTTTATTGTATCAAAAACATACAGTATAATTACTTGTTTATTGTATGCCTTGCAAAAATGGTAATCATTAATTGTATTTCAAAATTAGTTCGATTAATATAATAAACAAGGTTTGGTATACTGCCGAAACAGGGAACATACATGTAGCTAATCTAACGTTTCGATCGAATTAGGCTCTTCGTACAGAGCGAAACGTGATAATACCATGATCGCCTCGGTTTCTTTTGTTCTCCGCGAGTATTTAAACAACGAATTTCTATTATTACTCATGCGAGAGGAAAATTTTCCTTTGTCTACTAAATTTCTGTGTATATTGGTGAGAGAAAATTAGAAGACAAAGAAATCCTTTGGCTTCTTCTAAATTTTCTGCTTGCATATATTATGAAAGCAGCAATTTTTTTTTTTTTAACGACTTTATTGGATATTTACATAAAATTACTTAAAAATACCCAAACGGAAAAAAGCGCGAACGGGACTCGAGGACCCATGCGAGGCGCCTTCCCGTTATAATTAAAAATAGATATTAACCCTATCCAGACTGGGGGGGGGGGGGCGGAAAGTGCCCGCGCTGATTTTAAAAGTTAATATCTCCTAAACCAGTACAGGTATGGTTCTGAAATTTTATGACATTTCCTAAATATGTATGGGCTTTATGTGTGGAAAATTTGGTGAAAAAATATTACGCCAAAAAAAGTTACAGCGTAGTCGTGAGCACCTACCAACACTAAATTTCAGCAGACCATTTTTCTTATGTTTCCTTTTATAATAGTTACAATAAAAGTAAGCACTTTTTAATAAAAAGAAACTACTTTTTGGATATACTACCTTTTTTATGTTAACAAAACAATAAGAAAAATAATATTGGAAATTCTAAAAATCCGGGGGTTTTGCAATTAATGACGTCATAATGACGTCATAATTTGTTGCCATGACAACATAAGCACCGTAAAAGTTTCGTCGGAATACACCAAATGGTTCAGGAGATATTGACCGCAGGCACTTTCCGCCCCCCCCCCCCCCCCCAGTCCCAGAAGGCAAAAAAAAGCCCGGTCTGGATAGGGTTAATACAATAAAAAATCAGTCAATACAGTAAAGTTGATCATAGACCAATTGCTCGAAATCCACGATGCACCAATACACACGCACAGCCCAAGCCTATTCCTATGAAGTCTATGAACTCAAATTAACTGAAAGAGCAAAATGAGTAACACTGAATGGAATTCATAAGAACGAAGCTGAGGCCGCGCACGCACAATGATGCACCGTGGAGCTCAAGCAATTGGTACATTGGAAAACTAGTCTCAGTGACAGAAGCAGTTACGGTATAATGACCATGTACAGGAGAAGAAGAAGACAAGGGATTTCTTTGTCTCTTAAATTTCCCTCACGTTATTCATGTCATTCAAAGTGGAAAAGCGGTTCACTCGTTCATAATAAATCAAGGAGCTCAATTTCCCTTATGCTGTTCAACGTTTTCCTTGGCGATCATAGTATTACAAACTGATATCATGACTGTCAGGAAATTAGTGATTTAGTTTCCCCTTTTCCCTCAGGAAGATTTGTGAAATTCACAAACCTTCCCTCGGCTACGGGAAATTGAATCGCTAATTTACCTCAAGTTATTACTTACAAAATTGTACTTCTCTCAACCAGTCAGAATGCAGTAATTTTGTCATGCATACATGTATAATAATATGAATTATAATTACCTTAAAAGATAGATTACAGTACACTAGTACTGCAGTACACTACAATCATGGAAAAAAATCGGAGACTTTTTGAATTTTTATACTATTCCCCCCTCCCCCCTACACAATGTTGGTATTTAGATGATATGACTTGCAAATCGACTTTACCTTAACCAACATTGTGTAGGGGGGAGGGGGAGGGAATTTTAGGGCAATAAGCGGATGAGTTTTGGAGGACACGCATATTTTCATAACGTGTTCTTAAATTTGGATATAGTTTTCAAAAAGTCTACGGGTATGTTTTCCAAGATTGTAGTACTGTACATACAGTACTTGGTGTAAATGTAGAAGTTATTATTTTTCACATTACCAGGTAATTTGTCTGGTGCGCTGCATACTATAGGTATGAATTACCTATAGTATGCTTCGTATATATATATATATATATATATATATATATATATATACAAAATTGCCGCCGTTGTTGGTCAACACAAAACAATTTGTCAATTCCAAAAACAAACTATAAATCCTTTAATGGTAATACTTATAAACTACGAAAATAAACATATTTTGTAAGAATCAAACCGCAAATCGTTTATATTCCGACAATTAAGAACATTTCTAGCGAATAAATTAAGAACATTCTGTAGCGAATAAATATGAAAATACCCCGAGAAAACCTTGCCGACTATTCTCAGTGGGATGTTTCTCACATAATGCCATGGGGAAGGGAAGTGAGCCAATTTAATTAATCCTGGTTAACTTCATTCATGAATCAAAGCCCTAGGGACCGCAGAATCATTTAAATTTGCTCCACGGGTTGAGTTTTTGGCCATTTCACCGATTCGCACGGAGAAGGAACAATTTCAGCTGTTATAAGGATTTTTTTGCCCGTGTGTTGCCAGCTGAGCCTCCCAGTTTCCTCGACCTTTGCTATGGCTCAAAATGTTCTTCCTCAACCTATTGACGTCGAGGCCGTTTTGATTGATTTAGGCGAAGTCGAAGTGCCTATCCAGCCGCCTGTTATCGCACCACTTAACGTCAACCCACCGCCAGTGGTAGCAGATCATATTCCCATCCAACCCGCCGTTCAACAGCAACTACAACCACTACCAGTACAGCCTGCTCCCGTTCCTCAGGTTAGTTGGGTTTGGGTATGTGTCTGGTTTATTTCTTTTCGCATGGGTTTTGTTCTCGTTTGGGTTTTCCGACTTGTTTTTTTGCGATTCTTTTCCCTCGTTCCGCGTCATCGCCCATTTTGTTTGGTTAGTTTGCATAACCTGTACTGCCTTTTTAAAAGGAAACCGAATCGATGTTTTCATAGTGACGATTCGTTCAACTTTTTTGTCCTTTGCTCGATTAATAGTTGCTACTCTGCCCTCCCGCTTCGCCACCACGTTGTTTGCCGTTGCCCTTCATTCGCTGGGCATGTGTACATTTCCACTTTAATTTTCTTACTTCGGGGCCAAGCCCGTACCCTCGTGACGTGTTATTTTGTATTCTTCGCCCGTATTCATATTTTAGGATAATTATTGTTGTATCGCTGTTTGTTTGTTTTTGTAAGGCTAGACTCCGTGTACTCTGCCTTGTGGCCGGCGTTTTGCCTACAAAATATACGTGTGTTCACGTTTGGTTTCTTCGCTGCCTGTTTACTGTTAGGTGATAATGCAAGCTGTGTGGGACCACGTTCGGTTTTGGGTCTCTATGGTATAGATATATTTATACGATGCTGTGTGGCTGCGTTTTTAATTTTATTAATGGGTAATTTGTACGTGTATGGTGGTGTGATGGAGTTTGAATTTTATTTAGGCTTACGTTGTACGCTGCTGTGTGTCTGGTTTGAATTTTTGTTAGACGATTTGTACGCTGCCGTGTGTCTGTGTTTGAATTTTTCGTAGGTGATCATTTGTACGCTGCTGTGTGACTGCGTTTGAATTTTTGTTTGATGATTTGTACGCTGCCGTGTGTCTGCGTTTGAATTTTTCGTAGGTGATCATTTGTACGCTGCTGTGTGTCTGCGTTTGAATTTTTGTTTGATGATTTGTACGCTGCCGTGTGTCTGCGTTTGAATTTTTCGTAGGTGATCATTTGTACGCTGCTGTGTGTCTGCGTTTGAATTTTTGTTTGTGATGATTTGTACGCTGCTGTGTGTCTGCGTTTGAATTTTTCGTAGGTGATCATTTGTACGCTGCTGTGTGACTGCGTTTGAATTTTGTGTTAGACGATTTTGTACGCTGCTGTGCGACTGCATTTGAAGTTTTCGTAGGTGATCCTTTGTACGCTGCTGGGTGACTGCGTTTGAATTGTTGTTTGATGATTTGTACGCTGCTGTGTGACTGCGTTTGAATTTTTGTTAGATGATGATTTGTACGCTGCTGTGTGTCTGCGTTTGAATTTTTCGTAGGTGATCATTTTTACGCTGCTCTGTGACTGCGTTTGAATTTTTGTTTGATGATTTGTACGCTGCTATGTGCCTGCGCTTGAATTTTTTCCTAGGTGATCATTTGTACGCTGCT
Source organism: Corallium rubrum (assembly GCA_964035015.1). NCBI lineage: Eukaryota > Metazoa > Cnidaria > Anthozoa > Scleralcyonacea > Coralliidae > Corallium > Corallium rubrum. The sequence goes on along the minus strand of OZ036000.1, from coordinate 12,425,745 downwards.
GTGAGTCTGGTTTGGATTTTGTGTGATGATTTGTACGCTGCTGTGTGACTGCATTTGAATTTTTCGTAAGTGATCATTTGTACGCTGCTGTGTGGCTGCGTTTAAATTATTGTGCGATGATTTGTACGCCGCTGTGTGACTGCGTTTGACGTTTTGTTTGATGATTTGTACGCTGCTGTGTGACTGCGTTTGAATTTTTTGTAGGTGCTCATTTGTTCGCTGCTGTGTGCCTGCGTTTGAATTTTTC